>OZ024910.1:8686189-8819644 GCA_964017125.1 Flabesymbios commensalis | reverse complement strand
TCGCCTCTGTCACATGATCTAACAACCGCTTCATAATCTCTATATAATCTAGTCAACACCGCCAGTACGGTATACTCTGCTATATGTTCTTACTCTCCCTCATATTTCAACCACCCGATATCCCTCAGCACACCTCTGTATTACACCCTACATTATACTCGAATTAAGGCTATAATATAAGTAAAAATTGCCCACCTTTTACATAGTGACATAATCTTGTATTTATTTAGACCTACCACCCAGAAAACACGAAATATTTTTCTAACATTGTAAGAAAGTCATATGAAAATGTTATAAAACATTATTTTGTAGGGTCCTTAAAATCTTTATACAACATTTTTTAATGCTAGACAAAAAACATCATAAAAAAATGTTTTACTTTTTTTTATATAATGAGATTTTTTTAACGTGATAATTTTAATGTTTTTTAAAATAGTTTTTGAACATGTTATATAATTTTGTAAAAAGGTTTTTAAAACGTTATTCGTGATGTTTTGTGCATAAAATGTTAAAAAAATATTTCATAAATATTTTTGAGACCCTACGAAATAATGTTATGGTGATGTTTCGTCAGACATTTTCTTGATATTTACAAAATCCCTCTGTGTTTATTGAACACTATTTCACTTTCCAATTCAAATGTACCTCTAGGCTTGGTAGAATTAACATTGGCCCCCCAGAGAACGGAATAACCAGTTTGTGGATGCATCATTTGTAGTTATTGTACCTCTTATCGCAGTCTTTTTTTTCGGAAAAAAGGTATGCTATGTGAGAAATTGTGACCCAGTTTCAAGTTTCAGATTCTGACGTCTGTAGACTTCAGATTCTGATGTATAAAGTCAATCCCTGCACTGAAAGAACTGAACTTTTTAAAATGGCCGTAGACACATAACATAGGTTTTCAAATAAAACAGAAAGAGCCAGCTAATACATTTATGATGATTTCAAAATAAAAAAAACAACACTTTAGTCTTAATGGTTTATACACAAATATTTCAGCGCTTTAAGTTTAAGGGTTAACCCTGTCATAACTGTCTTAGTTACCTCTTATTATTTCTAATATCCGCAGACCCATAACATAAGTATTCAAATTAATCGGAAAGAGGTAACTAAGACAGTTATGATGATTTCAAATTGAAAAAACACTTTGGTCTCAATGGTTTATACACAAATATTTCAGCGCTTTAGCCTGAATTTACCATTGTCATCTCATCCACTACAAGCCGTGAATTGCTGTCGCAATTTTCGACTTCTAGTGGATGAAGATGATTTGAAGTGGGTGAAAAATTTAAGAAAAATTGCCATGTATTGCTAAATCGGTTTCATGGAAATTTTCATCATAAAACCTTTAGTTGTAGGACAATTAAGTCTGTTCACAGTGATGTAGAATGATGCTTTAATGCATCGTGAGGGCTTAAAGGGTTATGGGTTAATGACTAGTGACTGTGTATTTCCCCAAGCCAGCAGACACATACTCATCGCGGGAAAGTAAAACATTGATTTAAAAAAATAAATCTAAATACGAAAAACAAGCAGTTTTGGATTTTTCTTGATATCTTCTCAGATCCATCACTTATAAAGCTCCTGCAAAGTTATCTCAAATAGCATCATTAAAATCCATACAATATTACTTGACAAATAAAACGTGTAATTAGCAGTTACTCGGTGCGAGTTGCTCGCTTATATCAGGATAATTGTATCAATTGTAACGAAACGACGGTATGATTTACATGTCCATGCTGAATATGTGAACGCAGTTTAGTAAACCAAATCAAGATCACGCGAAGCGTGGAGGGGATTTTGCAAAAAGATATTGTCTCAATGTAGATCATTTTAAGAATAGTGAAGAAAATAACTGGGTGGTGTTTGTAAGCTAATTCACAAAGAAATAAATGCCGTTTGAAACATGATTTGATGAGCAAATTTTATAACGTTTTTAAAACTAACTTCATTTTATTCAATTGCATATAAATTTATTATTTTCTGGCCGTATATAGTATTGTATGTACACTTCAGTTTTTACAAAATGTAAATTTAGTTATTGTTTGATTTGAAAGTATGAAAGAGTACATGAACATGATGAACGAGCACTTGCAGGTATCCTATTCCATAAATTCAGGACAGGTGGTACAACTAGTAAAAACGTTCAGATGTAGAAGAAAAATGTCTAAAATATTTTGGATTTAGATATTTAGTTATTTCGTACAAAATTCGGCATGTTATAAAATATCCGTGTAATTATATTTCATAACAGGGAGCGATGGGGCAGAAAATGGAAATTATTTTATTGGTTGCCATACTTCATCATACCACTTAAGCCGTCGGCTCACGGGCATGACTGACTGGATGCAAGGTGTGTGGAGAAAACATGGGCATGACTGAATGGACGCAAGATGGGTGGAAAAACACAGCATGATTGACTGGATGCAAGGTGTGTGGAAAAACACAGCATGATTGACTGGATAAAGGGGGGGTGGAAAAACGCAGCATGACTGACTGGATGCAAGGTGTGTGGAAAAACACAGCATGATTGACTGGATGCAGGGTGTGTGGAAAAACACAGCATGACTGACTGGATGCAAGGTGTGTGGAATAACACAGCATGACTGACTGGATGCAAGGTGTGTGGAAAAACACGGGCATGACTGACTGGATGCAAGGTGTGTGGAAAAACACAGTATGACTGACTGGATGCAAGGTGTGTGGAATAGCACAGCATGACTGACTGGATGCAAGGTGTGTGGAAAAACACGGGCATGACTGACTGGATGTAAGGTGTGTGGAATAAGCACGGGCATGACTGACGGGATGCAAGGTGTGTGAAAAAACAACACAGTATGACTGACTGGATGCAAGGTGTGTGGAAAAACACAGCATGACTGACTGGATGCAAGGTGTGTGAAAAAACACAGTATGACTGACTGGATGCAAAGTGTGTGGATAAACACAGCATGACTGACTGGATGCAGGGTGTGTGGAAAAACACGGGCATGACTGACTGGATGCAAGGTGTGTGGAATAAACACGGGCATGACTGACTGGATGCAAGGTGTGTGAAAAAACACAGGCACGACTGACTGGATACAAAGTGTGTGAATAAACACAGCATGACTGACTGGATGCAAGGTGTGTGGAATAAACACGGGCATGACTGACTGGATGCAAGGTGTGTGAAAAAACACAGGCACGACTGACTGGATGCAAAGTGTGTGGATAAACACAGCATGACTGACTGGATGCAAGGTGTGTGGAATAAACACAGGCACGACTGACTGGATGCAAAGTGTGTGGATAAACACAGCATGACTGACTGGATGCAAGGTGTGTGGAAAAACACAGGCACGACTGACTGGACGCAAGATGGGTGGAAAAACACAGCATGACTGACTGGATGCAAGGTGTGTGGAAAAACACAGTATGACTGACTGGATGCAAGGTGTGTGGAATAACACAGCATGACTGACTGGATGCAAGGTGTGTGGAAAAACACAGGCATGACTGACTAGATGCAAGGTGTGTGGAATAAACACGGGCATGACTGACTGGATGCAGGGTGTGTGAAAAAACACAGGCACGACTGACTGGATGCAAAGTGTGTGGATAAACACAGCATGACTGACTGGATGCAAGGTGTGTGTAATAAACACGGGCATGACTGACTGGATGCAAGGTGTGTGGAATAAACACGGGCATGATTGACTGGATGCAAGGTGTGTGGAAAAACACAGCATGACTGACTGGATGCAAGGTGTGTGGAAAAACACGAGCATGACTGACTGGATGCAAGGTGTGTGGAAAAACACGGGCATGACTGACTGGATGCAAGGTGTCTGGAAAAACACAGCATGATTGACTGGATGCAAGGTGTGTGGAAAAACACAGCATGACTGACTGGATGCAAGGTGTGTGGAAAAACACAGCATGACTGACTGGATGCAAGGTGTGTGGAAAAACAAAGCATGACTGACTGGATGCAAGGTGTGTGGAATAAACACGGGCATGACTGACTGGATGCAAGGTGTCTGGTAAAACACGAGCATGACTGACTGGATGCAAGGTGTCTGGAAAAACACGAGCAAGACTGACTTGATGCAAGGTGTGTGGAAAAACACGAGCATCACTGACTGGATGCAAGGTGTGTGGAAAAACACAGCATGACTGACTGGATGCAAGGTGTGTGGAAAAACACAGCATGACTGACTGGATGCAAGGTGTGTGGAAAAACACAGCATGACTGACTGGATGCAAGGTGTGTGGAAAAACACAGCATGACTGACTGGATGCAAGGTGTGTGGAAAAACACGGGCATGACTGACTGGATGCACGTGTGTGGAAAAACACGGGCATGACTGACTGGATGCAAGGTGTGTGGAAAAACACAGCATGACTGACTGAATGCAAAGTGTGTGGAAAAACACGGGCATGACTGACTGGATGCAAGGTGTGTGGAATAAACACGGACATGACTGACTGGATGCAAGGTGTGTGGAAAAACACAGCATGACTGACTGGATGCAAGGTGTGTGGAAAAACACAGCATGACTGACTGGATGCAAGGTGTGTGGAAAAACACAGCATGACTGACTGGATGCAAGGTGTGTGGAAAAACACGGGCATGACTGACTGGATGCAAGTGTGTGGAAAAACACGGACATGACTGACTGGATGCAAGGTGTCTGGAAACACACGAGCATGGCTGACTGGATGCAAGGTGTCTGGAAAAACACGAGCATGACTGACTGGATGCAAGGTGTGTGAAAAAACACGAGCATGACTGACTGGATGCAAGGTGTGTGGAAAAACACGGACATGACTGACTGGATGCAAGGTGTGTGGAAAAACACGGGCATCACTGACTGGACGCAAGGTGTGTGGAAAAACACGAGCATAACTGACTGGATGACAGGTGTGAGGAAAAACACGGGCATGACTGACTGGATGCAAGGTGTGTGGAATAAACACGGGCATGACTGACTGGATGCAAGGTGTGTGGAAAAACACAGCATGACTGACTGGATGCAAGGTGTGTGGAAAAACACGAGCATGACTGACTGGATGCAAGGTGTGTGGAAAAACACGGGCATGACTGACTGGATGCAAGGTGTCTGGAAAAACACAGCATGATTGACTGGATGCAAGGTGTGTGGAAAAACACAGCATGACTGACTGGATGCAAGGTGTGTGGAAAAACACAGCATGACTGACTGGATGCAAGGTGTGTGGAAAAACACAGCATGACTGACTGGATGCAAGGTGTGTGGAATAAACACGGGCATGACTGACTGGATGCAAGGTGTCTGGAAAAACACGAGCATGACTGACTGGATGCAAGGTGTCTGGAAAAACACGAGCAAGACTGACTGGATGCAAGATGTGTGAAAAAACACGAGCATCACTGACTGGATGCAAGGTGTGTGGAAAAACACAGCATGACTGACTGGATGCAGGGTGCGTGGAAAAACACAGCATGACTGACTGGATGCAAGATGTGTGGAAAAACACAGCATGACTGACTGGATGCAAGGTGTGTGGAAAAACACAGCATGACTGACTGGATGCAAGGTGTGTGGAAAAACACGGGCATGACTGACTGGATGCACGTGTGTGGAAAAACACGGGCATGACTGACTGGATGCAAGGTGTGTGGAAAAACACAGCATGACTGACTGGATGCAAAGTGTGTGGAAAAACACGGGCATGACTGACTGGATGCAAGGTGTGTGGAATAAACACGGGCATGGCTGACTGGATGCAAGGTGTGTGGAAAAACACAGCATGACTGACTGGATGCAAGGTGTGTGGAAAAACACAGCATGACTGACTGGATGCAAGGTGTGTGTAAAAACACAGCATGACTGACTGGATGCAAGGTGTGTGGAAAAACACGGGCATGACTGACTTGATGCAAGTGTGTGGAAAAACACGGACATGACTGACTGGATGCAAGGTGTCTGGAAAAACACGAGCATGGCTGACTGGATGCAAGGTGTCTGGAAAAACACGAGCATGACTGACTGGATGCAAGGTGTGTGGAAAAACACGAGCATGACTGACTGGATGCAAGGTGTGTGGAAAAACACGGACATGACTGACTGGATGCAAGGTGTGTGGAAAAACACGGGCATCACTGACTGGACGCAAGGTGTGTGGGAAAACACGAGCATGACTGACTGGATGAAAGGTGTGTGGAAAAACACGGGCATGACTGACTGGATGCAAGGTGTGTGGAAAAACACGGGCATGACTGACTGGATGCAAGGTGTGTGGAAAAATACGGGCATGACTGACTGGATGCAAGGTGTGTGGAAAAACACGGGCATGACTGACTGGATGCAAGGTGTGTGGAAAAACACGGGCATGACTGACTGGATGCAAAGTGTGTGGAAAAACACAGCATGACTGACTGGATGCAAGTTGTGTAGAAAAACACGGGCATGACTGACTGGATGCAAGTGTGTGGAAAAACACGGACATGACTGACGGGATGCAAGGTGTCTGGAAAAACACGAGCATCACTGACTGGATGCAAAGTGTGTGGAAAAACACAGGCATGACTGACTGGATGCAAGGTGTGTGGAAAAACACGAGCATGACTGACTGGATGCAAGGTGTCTGGAAAAACACGAGCATGGCTGACTGGATGCAAGGTGTCTGGAAAAACACGAGCATGACTGACTGGATGCAAGGTGTGTGGAAAAACACGAGCATGACTGACTGGATGCAAGGTGTCTGGAAAAACACGGACATGACCGACTGAACGCAAGGTGTGTGGAAAAACACGGGCATGACTGACTGGATGTAAGGTGTGTGGAAAAACACAGCATGACTGACTGGATGCAAGGTGTGTGGAAAAACACAGCATGACTGACTGGATGCAAGGTGTGTGGAAAAACACAGCATGACTGACTGGATGCAAGGTGTGTGGAAAAACACAGCATGACTGACTGGATGCAAGGTGTGTGGAAAAACACGGGCATGACTGACTGGATGCAAGTGTGTGGAAAAACACGGACATGACTGACTGGATGCAAGGTGTCTGGAAACACACGAGCATGGCTGACTGGATGCAAGGTGTCTGGAAAAACACGAGCATGACTGACTGGATGCAAGGTGTGTGGAAAAACACGAGCATGACTGACTGGATGCAAGGTGTGTGGAAAAACACGGACATGACTGACTGGATGCAAGGTGTGTGGAAAAACACGGGCATCACTGACTGGACGCAAGGTGTGTGGAAAAACACGAGCATAACTGACTGGATGAAAGGTGTGAGGAAAAACACGGGCATGACTGACTGGATGCAAGGTGTGTGGAATAAACACGGGCATGACTGACTGGATGCAAGGTGTGTGGAAAAACACAGCATGACTGACTGGATGCAAGGTGTGTGGAAAAACACGAGCATGACTGACTGGATGCAAGGTGTGTGGAAAAACACGGGCATGACTGACTGGATGCAAGGTGTCTGGAAAAACACAGCATGATTGACTGGATGCAAGGTGTGTGGAAAAACACAGCATGACTGACTGGATGCAAGGTGTGTGGAAAAACACAGCATGACTGACTGGATGCAAGGTGTGTGGAAAAACACAGCATGACTGACTGGATGCAAGGTGTGTGGAATAAACACGGGCATGACTGACTGGATGCAAGGTGTCTGGAAAAACACGAGCATGACTGACTGGATGCAAGGTGTCTGGAAAAACACGAGCAAGACTGACTGGATGCAAGATGTGTGAAAAAACACGAGCATCACTGACTGGATGCAAGGTGTGTGGAAAAACACAGCATGACTGACTGGATGCAGGGTGCGTGGAAAAACACAGCATGACTGACTGGATGCAAGATGTGTGGAAAAACACAGCATGACTGACTGGATGCAAGGTGTGTGGAAAAACACAGCATGACTGACTGGATGCAAGGTGTGTGGAAAAACACGGGCATGACTGACTGGATGCACGTGTGTGGAAAAACACGGGCATGACTGACTGGATGCAAGGTGTGTGGAAAAACACAGCATGACTGACTGGATGCAAAGTGTGTGGAAAAACACGGGCATGACTGACTGGATGCAAGGTGTGTGGAATAAACACGGGCATGGCTGACTGGATGCAAGGTGTGTGGAAAAACACAGCATGACTGACTGGATGCAAGGTGTGTGGAAAAACACAGCATGACTGACTGGATGCAAGGTGTGTGTAAAAACACAGCATGACTGACTGGATGCAAGGTGTGTGGAAAAACACGGGCATGACTGACTTGATGCAAGTGTGTGGAAAAACACGGACATGACTGACTGGATGCAAGGTGTCTGGAAAAACACGAGCATGGCTGACTGGATGCAAGGTGTCTGGAAAAACACGAGCATGACTGACTGGATGCAAGGTGTGTGGAAAAACACGAGCATGACTGACTGGATGCAAGGTGTGTGGAAAAACACGGACATGACTGACTGGATGCAAGGTGTGTGGAAAAACACGGGCATCACTGACTGGACGCAAGGTGTGTGGGAAAACACGAGCATGACTGACTGGATGAAAGGTGTGTGGAAAAACACGGGCATGACTGACTGGATGCAAGGTGTGTGGAAAAACACGGGCATGACTGACTGGATGCAAGGTGTGTGGAAAAATACGGGCATGACTGACTGGATGCAAGGTGTGTGGAAAAACACGGGCATGACTGACTGGATGCAAGGTGTGTGGAAAAACACGGGCATGACTGACTGGATGCAAAGTGTGTGGAAAAACACAGCATGACTGACTGGATGCAAGTTGTGTAGAAAAACACGGGCATGACTGACTGGATGCAAGTGTGTGGAAAAACACGGACATGACTGACGGGATGCAAGGTGTCTGGAAAAACACGAGCATCACTGACTGGATGCAAAGTGTGTGGAAAAACACAGGCATGACTGACTGGATGCAAGGTGTGTGGAAAAACACGAGCATGACTGATAGGCGAATAGTATTAGGTTTTGAAGGGGAAAAAAATATGCCCAAGCTGAATTTTTCAGGAAACCTTCCAAATACCATTAGAAATAACATACTAAAACTCCCCGTGATTCCCGCTGGAGCTTTTTCCAATATTCAAGATGGCGTCCAAGATGGCCGCCAAAATGTTAACACAGCTATATAGACGGGTCGATATACCACCTCACCCCCCAAAAAAATTGACGAAAGGTTTATAACGGTTTTCTGTCCTACTAGACATATAGTGAATGACAGTCGATCAAAATCTGACCCCTAAAAATGGATGTAAACTCCAAGATGGCCGCCATCGGCCGTGAAAATCGGTAAAACCACCCTAAATTGCATAAAATCTCACAATTAAACAATAATTCTTGTTTTTATTCCATGTTTTTAAAAGTTGGGGATCTCGTTGGAAGCAATAACATTTAAGCAGTGTTAAAAGTCTTAAAATGGCGGTGAGGCTAGGTGGGGGGGGGGGGGGGAGGTATGGCAAAAGCAAAGATCATGGCCAAGGTAAATTATGATTTTTCGACAAATGAAGGTAGGAACACGTGTAATACCTCTTTTTCGTCTAATTTTGATTGGAAAATCCATTTCTTATATTATTTTCATGATTCAAGGTCATCTTCAATGTTGAAAGATCAATCTAAAGGTCAAATAATCGAAAATATGATTTTTACCAAATACAGTTAAGAAATTGTGTAATACCTCATTTGCATGGGATTTCGACTGATAAAACCTGTTATGATATTATGTTTGTGATTCAAGGTCACTTTTAAGGTCAAAGGGTTAACTTTAAGGTCAAATTCCTGAAAATGATATTTTTAACAAATACAAATATATAAAAACATCATATGTAATACCTCGTTTTGAGGTGATTTATACTGGATAATCCACTTATGTTATTATTTTTGTGATACAAGGACTTCTTCAAGATCAAAAAGTAAATTCCGTTGTTAAAATATATACAACAAATTGAAGATTAAAATTTTTTAATGTCTAAACGTCAATTTTAAGGTCAAGTAAAAGCAAGTGTAATACCTATTTTTCGTGTAAAAAGAACTACATCTACAAAGTCGAAATGTCAATTTTAAGGTCGGATGAGTGAAAATATGATTCTAACAAATTAAAAAAACACAATGTAATACCTTATTTCAATTTGGGTATTTTATTTCAAAGTCTCATTCCAAACAACATTTTACACAAATAAAAATAGAAACAAGTGTAATCCATATCTTTATGTATCTTTGTGAGGTTTTAACTGCATTTCTTGTAGTACAATTTCGATAGTTAAATGTCATATTTCGAATCCTGTGTCTGGAGGGCAGTGTCATCTCATTCATCTCACCATCCTCAGGAGGTTTTCTTGGCCCAGTTTAGCCTGCATGTGCACATAGCTGGCCTAAAACCCCATTCATTTCATTTGTCATATTTATGGGTTTAAGGTTATTTAGCTATTTTTGACTGAATAAAGTGTTCTTCAACGCCTCCCCACCGTTTTTTATCTTTTTTCCGTTACCCTTTAACGCCACCAGATGCTCCATATCATCACATTCCAATCACTATTGAACGCCTCTCCGTCACCCTTCAACACTTACTCATCCCCTTTTGTTTCCCCTCCATCGCATTTTAGGCCATAGCTTCACCATTTTTACACCTTTCCGTCGCCTATTAATGCCTTGTTGTCGCGCTTTAGCACTGCCTTGTCATTCTTTAACACCTCCCCATTGCCCTTTAACGTCTTCCTGTCTCACTTTATGCTTCTCGATCGCTCTTTAATGCCTCTGTGATGCCCTTTGCCGCTTTTTCGTTGCCCTTTAATGCCTTTTTGTTGCCTTTTAGCGCACCCTGTCACACTTGATCGCATCTTACTCGCCTTTTTATACCTCCCAATAGCCTTTTAACGCCTCTTCAGTGCCCTCTAACGCCTTTTCGCCGTCCTTAAACGCCTCCCAATCGCACTTTAACGCTTCCCCATTGCTCTTTAACGCTTTCCCATTGTCATTTACCGCTTCCTCGTCGCCCTGTACTGCTTTCCATACCACCTTTTAACACACCCAATCGCACCTTAACGCCTCTGTGTCGTCCTTCAACGCCTTTACATTGCCATTCAATGCCTCTTCGTCGCCTTTTAGCGTTTCTCCATTGCCTCCTGCCCTTTTACTTGTAATGCCTTGTAATTCCTTGTTTAAAAAGACATTTTCACAATGTTTTGTTGACATTTTCACCTTGAGCATGCTTAATCATTAAAAACTTAGAAGAATTATATTATGCAGTCAAAATCACACCTATACGAGGTATTATGCGTCTAATTTGTTGCATATATGTTTTTCACCCTTTCCGGAAATTGAGAGGGGTGGCTGGTACACCAAAAACATAGTATATAAGGCTCCTTTTTATGTCAGGGAAGGGGGTGGAAAAACATAAACACATGTTTTTAGTTTGATAGAAGAACTGAATAAAATGAAGGAAATGAATGATGTTAACACAATGTACATGTATTCCTTGAATTTCACTGTAAATTATTGCTTTACGTCACGTTTTGGCACTAATGGTCATTTATGTGACATTGTAATGCGATAAAAAACAGTACAGACAGATGAGATTTACAGATGATGACGTGAGTTTGGGGTGATAGGGCACGGTGGATTGTTGAGAGCGTTTTCCTTCACTCGCCCGATAATATAGGGGTTCTGGGCATGTCTGGTGGATTTACCCCAGGCATGTCCATACGTCCAGAGACTCTGGTCGGATTGTCCCCAGCGTAACAATAGTGAAGGTAACTATTTTGCCGGTTGCTTAAGGCTACCACGGCCAACATCAGTGCCTCCACCGACATTGACACTTAAACAGTAGGTATACACTAATTAGCCATAGCAATTTCCTACTTCTAGAGTCATTGGCGGCCATCTTGGATTTGACACTTTTCTGGTAGTCAGATTTTAAGACTTTCTCCTGCCATTAAATACATGTCATTGGTGACAAAACCTCTGGAAAACATCTTTGGCCATCTTTGGTATAATTTTCCGTGGTGTTCGAGTAGATGTTTGCATAAATCGACCAACTAATATCTCCGCTTGTAATCATCATAACTTTATGTTGTTTATATCAAAATCTTCCTTTTTACGGATTACAATGAAACAGGCTTTGAGTTACGAAATAGTCACATATATCATTTTTTTTCAATTTCTGACATTATGTTAATGATTGAAATAGTATTTAAAATGTCATACATATCAAAATCTTACACTTTCGCTTATCAATTTACCTTAAATTGCAAATAAATTATAGGCGTGACTATTTAGTGACTCAGAACCTGTTTCAATGGAATCCTTATGTGAATAAATGCACATGTAGACGTTTAAATCATAAAGTTATGTTGATTACAAACCGAGATATAGCGGTTTCAAAATTTTGGCGGCCATCTTGAATAACGGAAAAGGCTCCAGCGGGAATCACGGGGAGTTTTAGTATGTTGTTTCTAATGGTATTTGGAAGGTATTCTAAAAAATTCAGCTTGGGCATATTTTTTTCCCCTTCGGCCTTATTACAGGTCTAATACTATTCGCCTATGACTGGATGCAAGGTGTCTGGAAAAACACGAGCATGGCTGACTGGATGCAAGGTGTCTGGAAAAACACGAGCATGACTGACTGGATGCAAGGTGTGTGGAAAAACACGAGCATGACTGACTGGATGCAAGGTGTCTGGAAAAACACGGACATGACCGACTGAACGCAAGGTGTGTGGAAAAACACGGGCATGACTGACTGGATGTAAGGTGTGTGGAAAACCACGGGCACCTGTATCTTAATTTTGATGATCCACGACTTTTAGTTTTAATTTCAGGCTACCCGTCATTTACTTGTTTTTTTTCCGATCAGACGTCATCAGGACAGCGTTAGTGAAACGTTTCACCGACGTGTCGTTTGAATTTGGCTGTTATTTTTTTTTCAAACAGGCCTATTAACTCATATAAAATGACTGCTGTCATTTAGCGTGCTGGTACATGTACCATGATCCCTGGGGATTGAATAGTTCTTTAACCCTTAAAGCGCTAAATTGTTTTATAAAAATCATGAAGACCAAAGGATTTTATTTAATTTGAAACCATCATAAACGTCTTAGTTAGCTCTTTCTGATTAATCTAATACCTGTGTTATGGGTCTACGACCATTTGAAATATTTGTACTCTGACAATGCGGGGATCGTTTTTAGTCGTCAGAATCTGACGTCTACAGAAGTCAGATTCTGACGACTAAAGACGATCCCCGCGCTGTAAGGGTTAATGGTGCAAGGTCAGAATGTAAACGAGAGGTGTAATGGCGGGGAATGTGTGTAATTGAATTGAACTGCATCGTGTGAGAAAACACAGTATTGTGGAAAAAGTGTGTTATTCTTCTCGTGAATTATGGAAGTATTTTTTGGAAAACAAAAAGTTTAAAGTAGATGGTAGATTATGTACTTTGTTATTAACACAAATATTTCTATGATGAATGACTATTATTCAATTTAGCCACACGCACATCTATTTTAGCAGGTTTTTTGGATGCAGGTCTCACAGTGTCACGGTATTTAGCGAAAGGAGATTGTGGATTTAAAGAGGTGACTGGGATTAATCTAGGAATGCTGGGAGTTCGAGGCGCGGATCTGATTGTCATATATCACTCCTGATCTACAAAGTGCAGGCTGCTGGGATTTAATTCCCAACCATAATATTGGTCGATCAGAGACGAAACTTGTGCAATGTGTGATTGAATTGTATTCGTCGCTATCTCCACATTATGAACGAAGGAAGCCCGTAGTTGGGACTATAAGTCCTACTCTTATCAAATGACTTCAACGTTTCTTTATTGTAGCATTGGATATCACTGTGCACTCTATACAACCATGATAATAAAATTCCTGCCAGATCGGGATTCGAGCTCGTTATCTCCAGGATGCAAGCTACAACGTACCGAATAAGTCTGTTTTTTTTCAAATGAAATACAATTTGTAATGATTGAACATTTATAAAGATACCAAAAGATGTGTTTATTATTTTCTTCAATCAAGCCCTGATAATATTATTTGTATGGACGTAGGTGTATCTTGCTCATACCCGACGGAACACGTAACGTTCACCAAATTTTGGTACAATGTTGGTCCATCGTCTCCGACGCTGGCGCAACATTGTACCAACATTGGGTGAACGTCTCATGTTAGCGCCCAGGTTTAAGTGGAAGGGTCAGAAAAAAACGTGATGTGATTCAATCTCCAATAGATTCAACAGATCCAATTTGATGGAGTACTAATCGTGATGGGATTCAATCTAAATTGATCCAATTTGTTGGAGAAATCTGTTCTTTTAAAGCCTCCTATTATTCAGATCATGTAAGCGAGGCTAATTGACCATAAAACCTGACGTATACCTGTACATTATATTGATGAATAATCATGATAATCATTATTTGAAACAGTAAAAAATATTACTATTTAGTTAAAGAATTCTTTGTTCATTTTGAAAAAAAAATATATTAGAAAGTGGTAAAGCCATCAATCTTGCGTGCAGAAGTGTATTGCAGGGGTGACCACAGGAACAAAAATAGTGATTGTTTCTAAATCCATTTTTCCAGAGCAATTTGTGCTCTTTTGGCTTTCCAAACAAGCGCATCCCTCTTTTTCAGCACTTGATACAATTAGCATTGAATCAGTCTGCATAACAACGACATATCTCTGTCCGTCTAACGTTTATTAAAGATTAGAATATTTACCTGACGTTGACGATTAATTTGATCAACACATTTAAATTTTTTATTTTTCATCAAAAGGCAATATATTGTGAAATTGATCAACCTTTCCAATACTGTCGCGCCATGGGGATCGTGCCACACATGATTTGGGCGAATAGATGTATTACTTTGCTTAAAAGTACTAATTTCAAATTCTTCCGACGATGGACATATTAGATGGTTGACGATTACAAAAAACAACAGAAAAATTAAACTGACGTTTGGGATGGGGTCTTGTGAAGTTTAGAAAAAAAAAAATGAATGATTAAAAAATGGATTGGCCAGACTAGAACCCACCTACGCCTCTATCCATTTTTTTAAACATGTACAAAAACAAATCGAATCAGGGCTTGACCCACTCACCCACTTCCGAGTTTTTCTCGAATTTTTTTATTTGTATTAACTTGACAATACCCTTAATCATAAAGCACATAATAAAAGAAGGTTACACAAAGCACACGCATACAGATGATATAAAGAAAACACACCTAAACTGATATTCACCTGGCTCTTTTAAAGTTATGAAATTGATTAGATACAAAAACCAGAATCCTATATTTAAAAAGTTACCAATGAATGCCTACAGCATCCTGTTTCTTCACACCATAGTCTACATCATGTAATGTACATCATATATGTGTACAGCATATACAGCATTGACTGCATGTACTGCTCAAAATGATGACGTGAGTAATATTAGAGGTTGTTGATTTAGGGTTTTCACTGGGATTAGATGAGGAATGTGGATTTAGGCTTGTCACTTGGATTAGGTGAGGAATGTGGATTTAGGGATGTCACTGAGATTAGGTGAGGGGGATGCTGAGAGGTCGGGACTGGGATCGAATGGCCATTTATCATTGCCAACGCTCAATATAGGTCGCTGGGTTTACCCTTACAGCGCGGGGATCGATTTTAGACGTCAGAATCTGACGTCTGTAGACGTCAGATTCTGCCGTCTAAAGTCGACTCCCGCACTGTAAACATAAGTATAAAAGCCGTAGACCCATAACATGGGTATTCAAATGAATCGGACAGAGCTAACAAAAAGATTTATGATGAGTTCAAATTGAAAAAAAATCTTTGGTCTCCATGGTTTATGCGAAAGTATTTCAGAGCTTTAAAAGTTAAACATCTGCCTGCAATAATCATTGAGCAATGACTGGAGGCATGATATGCGCAGTTCAGAAAATTATTATAATGCGATCATTCCTTTTAAAAAACTACTGTTACATTATTTAAAAATAGATTCGATTCATTCCAAGTACAAATTCAAAGAGCTAAAGAAACACAGCGCACAATTTGACAACAGTTCCATCCATGTAATAAAATTAAAGGCCTTCAGCGCCGGAACAGAACCTGCAGCTCCAAAAAACAAACATTCCTCTTAGAATTTCTCGCGTTAACGAAGCAAGACCAGTGCCATGAAACAGAAAAGTTATACATATCTCAACCGAAACCACTAACATGTCACGGTTTCTAATAATATCCTCAATCAATTTACACCAATTTTATCCAGTACGTTGATGACAAATACTAAAAAAATCTCTATTGCAAAATATATCCCCCCAAAAACAAGTAAATATATTACGAGTTTTGTTACCTGCGAACATCATCACTTCAATGTAAATTTATCACACATCAGCAGAATAGTGTCTATCACTTAAAGAGATATGTTTGTATAGTTAGAGTATATAGTAAACAATACAAGATAACTGTAAATAAAGCTTTCCGTGAATATAAAAAAGCCACCATAAATAAATTACGAACATTACAATCCGAAAATCCAAAGGAATATTGGAACATAATCCAGGGAAAAACAAAACAAGTGAATGAGACTAAAATATCTTTAGATATATTTGAGCAACATTTTAAGAAATTAGCGTCTGAAACTAATCGGACGGAGGCATGCCACCGTGAGGAGCTCAACGTCGCTGACGATCCTGATCTCAATAAGCCCTTTACCACCCAAGAAATTACAAAAGCCATCAAAAAATTAAAAAGTCACAAATCTTCGGGAATTGATCAAATTATCAACGAATTTTTTAAACATTCGCCAGATAAATTAATACCAGTATATGCAAAATTATTTAGCATTTTTCTTTCTACAGGCATAGTACCAGACGATTGGGCTATTAGTATTATAAGACCCATCTACAAAAATAAAGGAGATGATACTGATCCAAATAATTATAGAGGTATTTCTCTGCTCAGTTGCTTCGGTAAGCTGTTCACAAGCTGTCTGAATGAAAGATTATCAAACTTCGTTAAAGCTCATGACACCGTCGGTCCAGAACAGGCTGGTTTCAAATTCCACCATAGACCACATTTTTGTTTTGAAAACTTTGGCCGATATTTACCTCAACAAACGTAAACGATTATACTGTTGTTTTGTAGACCACCAAAAGGCATTTGATACCATAAATAGAACCAAATTATGGTCCAAGTTGTTATCCTCTGGGATATCAGGGCGGATTCTAAAAGTAATTGAAAACCTCTACAGTCAGGCAAAATCATGTGTTAATGTAAATGGAAAAAACTCTGAATATTTCTCATGTAATGTTGGAGTTCGACAAGGAAAAAATTTATCTCCGTTGCTTTTTTCTCTCTACTTAGCTGATCTTAACGAATTTATATCACGATCTTGTAAAGGTCTAGAAAAAATCCAGGAGATGGACCAGCTAGTCCATGATCCAACAGAAGATCTAGTATCGTACTTAAAGTTATATATTTTGATGTACGCGGATGACACTGTATTATTGGCTGAATCCCCTGAAGACCTGCAAAAATATTTGGATACTCTAAATGAATATTGTAACAATTTTGATTTAAAAATTAACACCAGTAAAACCAAAATATTCATTTTTTCGCGAGGCAAATTAAAAAATATACCTTCGTTTAATTTTGCGGACATGAAACTTGATGTAGTCAATGATTACAATTACCTGGGTGTCACGTTTAATTTTAATGCAAAATTTAATGTTGCAAAACAAAGTCTTTATCAAAAGGGATGTAGGGCAATGTTCGCTCTACTGAAACGGATTAAATCTCTATCTCTACCTTGTAAACTGGTTTTATCCGTGACACAAATCCTGGTCACGGCACCGATGTAAACGGGTCTTATCCGTGATACGTTGACACGCTATCGTCGGTTGTCCAAATGCTCTGGCACGGCAAACACAACACTCGTGGATAAACTTAAATTAACTCTTGAATATATATAAAATATATATTAAACAAAAAACATTCAATTTCTCAGTACACTGATGTTAGTACTTATATCTCGTTGTGTAATTTTGCTGTTGCTTCAGTGATCTACAAGATGTTAGATACCGAAGCAACTCCCACTAAACTTAGCCAAACCCCGAAACGTCTCTGTTACAATACTCCCCAATTTCTCTCTGACTTTCTCCCTGAATTTCCCTCTGAATTTCCTCTCGAAGGCTGTGGGCGCCTTCCTTTATAGCGGATCCCGACGGGCGCGGTCACTTCCTGTGGTGAAATGACATCTCCACCAATCAGGATCCTTACTTTGATATACATTCACATTCCTGGGCTGTTTACCAGAACCGACTCACACAGGCCTCTAGAAATATGGGACGTCCTGTATGACAATTAGTACTTGTCGCAGTACCGTCTCCACCATGTGGTTCACATGTAAACAGCCCAGGACAGCATGTTTATTCTACCCTTTACTTACCGAAACCCCAATTTAGCCACCTGTTACTTTACATTGTTACATACCTCCCCCTATGGAATCCAACTTGTTCACACGCTTGAATTCCATATTTCAATCCCTTAAAATCCCTATGATTAGTAAAATCATATAAAAAAAAATAAAAATATAAGTTTCGGAGGTGCGCACATCTTCCACCTATATTTTTCTTATACAAATATAAATTATTTTTACTTAAACAATGTATATGTATTGTCATCCTCTTCTCTGGAACAATGTCTTGAGTGGAATACACTCTAAAATCATATATGATGTTTTACTTACAATTTACATTTTAAACATCACTTCCCAGCATATACGGTGTCTGGAACATAGTTATTGCATAGTTACAGTCATTATGATATCAGGTTTATCCAATATATAAGTATATCATCCTCTTCTCTGGAACAATGTCTTGAGTGGAATACACTCTAAAATCATATATGATGCTTTACTTACAATTTACATTTTAAATACACTTCTCAGCATTCTCTGCCTCTGGAACATAGTTTATATACAATCAATATAATCTCACGATTATCAATGTATCTTATAGGACGTCTCCTACACACGTGCACTACCATCCAGTCATCAGGAAGCCAGTCTGATTGGACCTCTGACCGTCTCAGACAGCGCCAACACCTCCGTGTTCTCACCACTTGATGTTTGGGCACTTGCAGGTGTTATAAATACTAGGCTGCGTTTTTTCAATTTTTTTGAAACAATTTATTAATATCCCAGGGTATCTCCAGTATACTATGCCCACTGCACCTACCCCGGTCATTAACAAAATCATCAATCCTCCCAGTGTGAAGGTAACATACCTGTGGCGTTTCTGTACTGGTGTCATAGCTACAATCTTAGTCTGATGTAACTTCTCCATCAATTGACTTAAAGGAATGTCATCTATGTCATTTAATTTGGGTAATCTATTGATTTCATCTATTAGATCTATGTCGTCACCTAATTCGTCGAGCGGTCCCCACACAATGTCACCCGTAAATTTCTTCAAATGAAGTAAGTCAACTTGCCTAGATTTCAAATGATATTCTGATTCGTGATAGTAATAGGGTGGTAAAGTCATTTGATCAGAGAAAGCATGGCATGACATGTTCAGAGCAACATACGATACAGCTGGACGAACTGTAGTCTGATAGCGTTTATTGCCAACACACATAACCGTAAAAACAATGGGTTCTACTGTAATCACTACCCATGTCCCGTCTGAAATATATAGTGCTATCGGCAGCTTATTGTTTAAAGTGACAATTGTTTTACAAAAATTTTCAATTCTCTCAACATCTTTTAAGAAAAGTGCCGTAACACATCTCTGAGAATCATGTAATGGAAAAGAGGGCTTTCTCAAAGCGCAGAAACTAGTTCGAGGAGCCGCACATTGGAGGAAATCAGTGTCAGATAACAACATGTATTGCGTACGTTTAATGTTCACCGCCAGATGATTGGTTTCAAGCTCGTATTGAGCTCTCATCCGCGTCAGGTTATACGGTACTGGTAAGTTAAAAATCTAGTACAATTCATATCGCGAATTTGTATCTATCAAAGGTAGACTCACCAGAGTGAGCAATTTCTTTCTCTTAATTATTGTCACAGTCGTTAAAGATTGATAATAATACCATATTGTTTTGGGATCTTGTGGTAGAGATAAATATTCTGGAATATGTTTCTGAATATCATATAATATGTCCTGTAATTGTTTAGGTGAAATCACGGATGGTGATAAATGTCCTAAGGCTAGTTGATTTAATTGTAGTTTAATAGTTTCTAGATATAACAGTGCTTTATCCAGAGATTCCTTAATTTCAAGTATCATCAAACTTATCCTTGAATATGTTTGTACTACACCATTTAAGATCAATAAATCCATCTTTAACCCTTGTGTGATGTTAGTGAATTTTTTATCTAATTCCCCTACTATCAAACTCAGATTGTTAATAGCATGTCGATTTTCTGTCAGCTCTATTCGCGTTATATTGATTATAGATAAACTGTCCTCTATTACATGAATTAAGCTTTCTTGGTTTGTAGATAAAACTTCTAATCCTTTTCTCATTACTCTTACATCACTTTTTGTAGCTGTGCCAAATAAAAACGATAACCCTTTTCCCACTAGAGGAACTAAGGTTCGTTTTGTACGTCTGGTAGCTTTCTCTCGTAATGACAAAATCTCTTTAATTCCTGTCATTGTCATATAATAAATAGTTTTCATGGACTGAACTTCTTCTCTATAGCTGTTCAATAACTTTTCATATTGACCTTGTCCAACTGGAACTAACTTAAGATTCTCCAGAACCTCCTCACTTTTGAATAATTCCCTCTTATCTGTTTAGCAAATGATTCATATGCTCCCAAGTCAATGACAAATGTAAATAACCACCGCGCCTGTGTAATTGATACTTCTCTTGTCTTCCTAAATATCACGCTCACCTTCTGGGATTCACATGCGTCAGGCATCACTGCCATGAGCATTGCAGCCACCAATATTATTATGCCTCCAGCCGCCATGAGTTAGCAAAGCTCTAGCACTGTAACGCAATAACATTTTTTTTTCTTACCTGATGCTCGTACGTTGGTTTATTTTTTTTCTCTTAAAATTAAACCCATTTAAACTCTCTCATGTGTTGATAATTTCTTCTCCTGAAAGTTATCAACTTTAATTACATATCAGCGTAACTCCCAACTGATATCCACATCTCCTTGCTCACGGGAGAACTATATACCCTCATTGATAATTTATTCTCTTTAATTTATCAACTTACCTTATTGATATCCCTGTTATCATCCTTTTATTCCGTATTGATAATTTATTTCTCTTTAAATTATCAACTTACCTTTATTTCAAGTCGACTGTTTCCTTGTTATCGAATTGATAATTTCGTCTCATGAAGATTATCAAACCTTAATCTCTTACTCCTGACCTTATTCCATATGACGCTTTTGTTTACGCTGGTCTCGTAAACGCGTATATGTATCACGTGCCTTAGCAATTTTCTTTTGCTCGATCCAAATGGCACTTACCGTATTCTCACTTCTCATGTCACTTACCATTTCTGCCGTATCTGAATAACTATCAGCATCTCGTAACCGTTGTCTTAACTTAGACAAGGGGAGATTGTCCTCTGAATCAGATGCGACGGGAGGAGTGTATAGCTCTGTTTGTTCACTATCTTGCTCTGTTTCGGTACTTACCACTGGTGGGACAACATACTTAGCGGCTCTGTCATTTATTTTTCGAGGAGCAGGCATGGGCCAGTCTGATATATTAGCCCTCTCTAGATGTTTCGCATGCACTTTCCTTACATCGCCTGTAAGTTGGTGTTTAATCGTGTAGGTATAAGAACTATGTTTGGTGACAATGCGGTAGTGACTCTGCCAACGTTTTTCCAACTTACCCTGACGTTGATTGTTGTAGAGATATACCGGGTCACCAACTTCATATTCTTTATCCCTAGCACGTTTGTCATGGTAAAATGCCTGCTTCCTTCTAGCTTGCTGGAGATTATGTCTTACCTTGACGAAGGCCTCATGTTGACGCTCCAAAGCTAGTTGATGATGTTGATCACCCAAGTACTTCCTCCTGGGACGTAAAAGATTGTCAATAGGTAGTACAGGGTCACGTGTGTACAAAAGGAAAAACGGTGCATATTGAGTGCTATCACTCACACCCACTCTATATGCTGCCAGAACTTGTGGGAGACTTAAATCCCATCTCTCTAGCCTGTCAGAGGCTTGTTTTGACAACATATCATTCATGACTCTGTGGAACCGTTCCGTTTTCCCATTACCTTCTGGATGATAAGTAGATGTAAAAATATGCTTAATATTCAAATTCTGACATAATGTTTCCATTACTGAATTCTTGAATTCCGTCCCATTGTCCGTCACTATGGTGACTGGACAGGAATGTCTCGGAATCAGCTCATCCAAAATGATGTTGGCAATGGTTTCTGCAGATTTATCTGGAATAGCAAAAGCTTCTGGCCACCCACTATATATATCAACTATAGTTAAAATATAGCGGTTGCCCTGCAGTGTGGTTGGATAAGGTCCGCATGTGTCAATACCAACCTTTTGAAATGGATATGTCACCTTATCCATTTCCTGCAATGGAGTGCTGTGTTGTTTTAGCATTCTCTCCTTGCATGGTACACATTTATCAATATGACTTAAAACATCCCTGTACAACCCTACCCAATGATACTTGTTGGTTATGAGCTTGTATGTCTTATCTGGTCCCCAGTGCGCACAGCTCTCGTGAAATTGCTGCAGCACCATGTCCTGATATTTTTTTGGAACCATCAGTCTTAATTGTATTTCTGCCCCCTCAACACAGTAATACAATAATTTATCCATCATGATATATCTCTTTAATGAACCTTTTGTTGCTGATCCACTCTCCATATCTCGGATGAGGGATTGCAACTGTGGATCATCTCTTTGTTCTTTTTCCATATCTGGCAACATCAATGCAGATTCGTCGTCTGTCTTGACGTCTGACATGTCTGCTATGTTGTCACTTTTCGCATCACGCGTTGCAACTACATTAGAGTTGAACATACCTACCTCTGGCATGTTTTCATCAACTTGTGATACAGGCAGCCGACTCAACATGTCTGCACGTGTGTTTTTCTTACCTTCCAGATACTCAATTGAACAATTATATGCACTAATCTTTATGGCCCACATTTGAATTTTTCTGTTTTTCATTTCAGCAGAAAACAAGTATTTTAGTGGTTTATGATCTGTTCGAATCACAAATTTAGCCCCTTGTAAATAATGATTTAATTTTTCAAGTGCGTATACAATCGCAAATCCTTCTTTTTGAATAGTTGGCCATTTTTTCTGTGAGTCAGACAACTTATGTGACAGATAATGTATGACCTTCTCTCCGTCATCTGATTCTTGCGCTAATAACGCACCCACACACTGATCACTAGCGTCTGTATATAGTATATACTCTCTGCTAGGATCTGGGTACGCTAAGATCGGCGCTTCTGTCATCATAGTTTTTAATTGTTCAAATGAGTCCTGGCATGCCTTGGTCCAGGTAAATCTGGCATGTTTCTTAGTCAGGGCAATTAGGGGTGTCGCGATTTCAGAAAACTTCGGACAAAACCGCCTATACCACGACACACACCCAATGAATGATCTTATTCCCCGGACATCAGTTGGTGGCGCCATCTTTTGTATAACCTCTACTTTGTTTGGGTCAACTTCTAACCCTTCACGACCAACCATAAATCCTAAATAATTAATTTTTGGTTTCATGAATTCACATTTTGACATTTTCAATTTCAGTCCAAATTTTCTTAATCTGTCAAATATATTTTGAAGATGGATCAAATGTTCATGTTCTGTCTCAGAATAAATGATGATGTCATCAAGGTATGCGATGGCATATTCACCACTGATTCCTTCAAGTACATATGTCATCAATTCTTGAAATACGCTCGGAGCGTTGCACAGGCCAAATGGCATCACATTAAATTCATATAAACCTTTGTGACAAGCAAAAGCCGTTTTACTGCGGTCTTTAGGGTCTAATTCTACTTGCCAGTACCCAGATTTAAGGTCCAAACAGGTAAAATGTTTCTTCTTTCCCATAGATGCTAATATATCATCTATGTGTGGTAGTGGCCAAACGTATGATTTTGTAATTTTGTTCAATTTCCGAAAATCAACACAAAATCGTTTTGATCCATCCGATTTTTCAATTAGAACTACTGGAAACGACCATTCTGAATGACTTGGCCTGATTATGTTATTCTTTAACATATCATTCACGGCGTCGTCAATGACTCGTCTCTGATTTATGGCTGTCCGATACGGGCGTAACCTGATGGGCGGGTTATCACCAGTATCTATTTTCATACTCACCGCTTTGGTTCTGCCTAAGTCTTTATCCGTTTCTGCGAATAAATCCTTATTCAGACTAATCAAATGTTGTAATTGATTCTGATACTCAGGGGGTGCAGTTATTTGTCCTACTTCTAACACGGCCTCATCACCTCCCCCCGTCACTGTAGACTCTGAGTCCACAGACTCTAGATACTCACTTCCTCCGTCGTGTTTACGTCTAGCAGTCTCTGATTCGTATTCACCTCCCCCAGTCTTTGGCCCCGGATAGTTGACAGATTGTATACACGACACATTAACCCTTTCTGCTTTACCGACCACATTGCCCTTGCGTAACTTAAATGTGCGGTTTGTGTGGTTACAGATTTGTATGGGAATTTTTTTGTTTTTGTTTTCGGCTATGGTATTTGTCACTAACAGACCCGGTTCTCTTTCCATAAACCCTGTTTTGATTGCACTAATATTATATACCGTTTTTTCAAGTCCCCCGTGTTTTAGTCTGGTATTGCATACGGCAGCTGTCTGTGGTGGCAAAACAACGTCCTGGGCTAATCTCACAAAGGAGGCTATGTATGCGTCATCTTCCATGCGTATAGTTTGTTGGTCAATTGTAAGCTGGGTATTTTCGAAATCCAGTTTAACTTTATTTGTAACCAGAAAATCTCTCCCCAAAATCACATTTTGAGAGACACCTTCTGTTACGTAAAAAGGGTGTTTCTTATACAATTTTCCTATTTTGAATTTCACATCGGCGATGCCGGCAATTTTTATTTTACCACCATTGACAGTCCGTAGCTTTAACTGTGTATTTTCTAGTAGATCATGACCCTTTAATCTGTGCATAATCCTGTCTGAAATGATTGACACTTGAGCACCTGTGTCAATTAAGGCTCGAAATCTTTGTCTTCCAATTGTTATTAGTACTGAGGAGCAGTCCTCTTTCTCTAAATTAACTTCACAAATGTTAGAACCCTTTTGTCTATTTGAGTCCAGAATCGGGGCTTTTTTTAATTCTGGACGTTTCCGTTTAACCCTTTTCTACAGGCTTTTTGTAGGTGACCCTTTTCCCCGCAGGCAGGACAGGGTCGCCTGTACGCAATGTGTTTATGGGGGCAATCCCTTTTGAAATGTGTCTCGGCCCCGCAGCACCAGCATCGTCGCGGCTGTGCCTCTACCCTACGTATTGCTCCCGTCGCACCATGGCGACCTGTCGTACCCTTGCCACAAGAATAAGCTCTGTGCCCTATTTTACCGCAACGGTGCCATCTACCATAAAATTTGTCAACCTCCATCGGCTCCTCGACCCTATCGTTTCTGTCTTCATGTCCCGTTTTTCTATTTCGTAATTTAAACCTCATATCTAAATTTTGTTCCGTAGCTGCTAGTTTTACAGCAGCTTCCATTGTTTCCGGCTGTTGGCGCATTAATTTCCTGGCTATCGTATCAGATGTCAGTCCGTCCACGAAAATATCTACAAGTTGGCATTGTACCAACTTGTCTGTGATTCTGTCAGGCCACGCGTCTTCCGCGAGTGCAAGCATGCGCTCGGCATATACTTGTACTCCTTCAGTATGTTTTTGACGTGTCCGTCGCAACATTGACAAAGCTTGTTGCGGATCCGTCACTTCCCCAAAATATGCCGTTAGTTCTTTTTTTAGGTCAGCCCATACTGTGGGCGAATGGGCAGTAGTATATCTGCCTATAAAATCTGACACCAATCCCTCAGAAGCCTGGTATGCTATCCCCACAGCTTCATCCTCATGTTTGGCCATAATTTTTACATGTTTCTCTATGCTTTTAACCCAATTTCTGAACTTTTTGGTTTCCCCAGTGAATTTAGAAATTGCGTTATCGCAGTGTGTTTTGCCTAATATACCTGAAATACCCGCTAGTTGGGATAATTGTTGATTTTGTACCTCTAATGGGTCATTAGCCATTGTTGCTAATAATATTTAGTTCCAAATAATAATAATAATGATACAAATGACAATTTTATTTATAGCAGCCTAGAATTTAACTGACCTGCAAGTGTATCGAGGTGTTTGTGTCTAGACAACGATCCCAACGTTGCGTAGCTGTTGTGTAGATCTTGTTTTGTTCCTCCTGGTAACTCCCGTCAGTCTGTCAGCGCCCAGCTCCGTCCTTGATCCCGTCAGTATATATGTCCACGCCCAGCTGCGTCTGGATCCTGATTATTTGTCCTCCGTCTCGTCTCGATAAAAGTGGTGGTTTGATATAGCCACCACTACGTTCATTAACTAGTATTTATCCACTGATATTTGTTTTGCCGTGCCAAGACAAGTCACTTTGTAACTTTTCCAACGTTGTTCAACCAAGGTTCTTGCATTGATTTAATTTGCTTTTCAAATTAAAATCCTGTCAGATGGCACCAATGTAAACTGGTTTTATCCGTGACACAAATCCTGGTCACGGCACCGATGTAAACGGGTCTTATCCGTGATACGTTGACACGCTATCGTCGGTTGTCCAAATGCTCTGGCACGGCAAACACAACACTCGTGGATAAACTTAAATTAACTCTTGAATATATATAAAATATATATTAAACAAAAAACATTCAATTTCTCAGTACACTGATGTTAGTACTTATATCTCGTTGTGTAATTTTGCTGTTGCTTCAGTGATCTACAAGATGTTAGATACCGAAGCAACTCCCACTAAACTTAGCCAAACCCCGAAACGTCTCTGTTACAATACTCCCCAATTTCTCTCTGACTTTCTCCCTGAATTTCCCTCTGAATTTCCTCTCGAAGGCTGTGGGCGCCTTCCTTTATAGCGGATCCCGACGGGCGCGGTCACTTCCTGTGGTGAAATGACATCTCCACCAATCAGGATCCTTACTTTGATATACATTCACATTCCTGGGCTGTTTACCAGAACCGACTCACACAGGCCTCTAGAAATATGGGACGTCCTGTATGACAATTAGTACTTGTCGCAGTACCGTCTCCACCATGTGGTTCACATGTAAACAGCCCAGGACAGCATGTTTATTCTACCCTTTACTTACCGAAACCCCAATTTAGCCACCTGTTACTTTACATTGTTACAACCTCCAGATATTGCATTAAAGTTATTTGACACTCTGGTAAAACCTGTTGTATTATATGGAGCTGAAGTGTGGGGAAGTGAAAATTGCGACATTGTAAATAAAGTGAAATTAAGGTTCTGTAAATATATTTTACATGCTCATAAATCTACTTGCTCTAATATGGTTTATGGAGAGTTGGGTGAAACGCCGCTTCATATAGATATTAAATGTAAAATGATCCTCTACTGGGCGAGACTGATTAACAGTAAAGAAAATAAACTGTCGAAATTGATTTACTCTTTAATATATAAACTTTATGAGAAGGATTTGTTTCATTCTAGTTGGATTACCTCGGTGAAAAACATACTAGATAGTGCTGGATTCTCTGGGATTTGGACGAATCAATCTTTACCTAAATCACCGGATCATTTTAATACAATTCTCAAGTTAAGGCTGCACGACCAATTCATACAAAATTGGAATGAAGGCATAACAAAAGGTGGTAAATGTACTGTATACCGTATAATTAAAAATACTTTTGGTTTCGAGAAATATCTGACTGAACTACCTGTAAATAATAGAATTCTTATGACAAAATTTCGGTGCCGCAATCACCGTCTACCAATCGAAGCTGGTTGTCGGGCTCAAATTCAGCGCGATCTACGGTTATGCCTCCATTGCAATGACATCGGCGATGAGTACCACTATCTGTTATGCTGTCCGTTATTCAGAGAAGAGCGTAAAAAATATATAAATGTCAAATTCTGGAAAAGACCTTCCACTATTCAACTGGAACAATTATTCAAACAAAACGATTATAATAATGTACTGCAGTTAAGTTTATTCGTGAAAGTGATTATCGCAAAGTTTTAAAGTGTTCTTAACAATGAATAATAACATCTAATCCACTGATTCTTGTATAAATCATTGCAATTGTAAATAGAATTATAATATGCACTGTATTGTATTATATGGCGCCAGCGCTTTCCTGGCTCTTCTGTCATGTTCCGCACACAGGAACCATCAGCAATAAATACTTGTTACTTGTTACTTGTTACTTGTTGTATAAACCATGTAGACCAGAGGGTTATTCTCAATTTTCATAATTTACATAACTACGACATTTCTTTGTCCGTCTAACGTTTATTGAAGAATAAATGCTGGGCTAATGTTGGCCCACCGTCTACGACGCTGGGCCAACATTAGCCCAACATTGGGTGAACATGTCAGCGGAGCATATATTAGTCCCAGACACTTTTATTTATGTCTTCGCGTGCAAATGGTCTGATTGTTTTTTTTTATATTAGAAACATATCATGAAAAATATAGGGTGGTCAAATTTAAACTGTTTTTTTTTTGAAGTGAAAGCTACCACCATGGCATTTCTATCAAGCATGCGTGGAAAGGTGAGATAGTGTGGTTTCAGAAAATAGGTGTAAGAATTTGTTTGTCATAAATATAAAAAATTGTCGTCTAGTCATGTTTAGAATACATTTCTCGATTCTGTACCATTTAAAAGAGGAAATAAGTGTTTAGATATACATGTAATACTATTTATTATATTTACATTTGTGTTATTGAGAAAACTCGTTTGGATGTTTTAATGGTAGCCTATGTTCGAAGTTTAATTCTGAGAAAACTGACACGCTTGTTAGCAAGACTCAGTTTAATAATTCCTGATATGTCTCTACTATAGTAACAACTATTAGACCCTTTGCACGCAAAAACATAAATAAAATTGTGTGTGCTCTAGGACTATATCGCCTGATCTACAGTATTCAAAGTAGGTGAAGCGGTAAAGAAAAGAAGCGTTATTTTGCAGGCAGGCAATCTTGTTCCCCAGATCAGTCTTGGAGTGCATGGATAACTAACAGACCGCAGATTATCAGATTATGTTCCCTCTGGAAGATGATTTAATATTATGTAAATTGATTGACGTTTAATATCCAATTAATGAATTTAAGAGGAAATAATTAAAGCAATAAATATTGTTGAAGCAGGTTTACAATAGCTGATGCGTGTATGCAAATTGATTGATAATTAATATCAAATTAATGAATATGAGAAGACATTCAGTAATAAGTCGGTTTGAAGTATTTTACAATAGCTGATGCGTGTATGCAAATTGATTGGTAATTTAAACCCATTTAATGAATATGAGAAAACATGAACAACAACAAAATTTAAAACATTTTTACGATAGCTGATGGGCTTATTCAACTTGAATGATGATTAATATCCAATTATTGAAAAGACAAGAACAAAAAATGATTTTAAAACATTTTTCCGATAGCTGATGCGTCAATGCAAATTGTTTGACAATTAATATCCAATTGATGAATATGAGAAGACATGAACAACAAATAGTTTCGAAACCTATTTACGATAGCTGATGCGCCTAATGCCTACATGGCGTTTAACGTCTGAGCGATGACACACATCCCAGTAATATAGAGTGCGAGTGTGGAGATTATGGCACTGGTTCAGTTCACCAGGCCGCAGGTGAATTGAACCAGTGCCATAATCTCCACACTAGCATGATACGAGTGACCTTTATGCATTTTCTCGCACGATAAATAAAAAAAATGAATTATATAAACCTAAAACTATTTAAAAACATCAGGATTTATTTGGAAATTGAATGTTTCACCAGCCCCGCCGCATCACTGACAAATTTTGACAGAATCACCTGACATATTCCTACGCTGAGACACAGGTGCTGTGATGTCTAAATAAACACTATATTTTTAAACTCCACTAAAATCTTTTAATTACAATATTTATTTTACATCTTGTGTGGGCAAATACAACTAAACTTCTTGAAAAATCATCATAGTGGCAGTAACTTTGTTTTGGATATATGTTACATAAATTATTACAGATGTGATAGGTCCAGCGCGTGCCACAGAGTGCGAGTGCGGGATTATCCGGACTTGTACACAAGTAGGCCAATCACTGCCACAGTGCGAGAAACACAAAACATTTGTATAACATTTGTACAATGGTGGACCAACGTCGGAGACGTTTGTCCGACGTTGCAAAAATGCCATACAAATGTTTGCTGGGATATGTTTATGAGTCAGTCTTTGGTTTGTAGATGGGTGCGTCCGTTAAAGATATCCACAACATACAAGCATATACACATATCCAATAAACAGATAAACAAAAAGCTAATCTAATAAATCTGACACAAACTCTGTACAAACTCATGTTGGATCCGTAATTTATTACAGACGATTTCTGCCTGTACATACATTTTCATGCTATAGTTTGTGTGGCTAAAACCAAACATTGAAAAAAAAAAGTTTATAAATAGTTTGAAAATCGCTATATCTGTAATGTTGAAAATCCTGCTGAAAAGTCACATGGCGGGATCAACCCTTAAAACGCTAAGTTAAAAATGTATATTTTCACCCACTTGACGTTGTGTCTCGCTACCGCGACGCACAACGTCGATTCAAGTGGGTAAAAATTTGGTCATATTTGTAATAATTTGAGACTAAACATTTACACATCTTGATGCTTAAACACACATTTCGTTCTCATTGACAGTAATTTAACCTGCTAAAAAAACAGATTAACAACGACTATAGTCGTGTTTATCGGTTAATATTCAATGTGAATCACAGAAATACACCACTATCTATTGTTCAATATTTATTACATTCTCAATTATTGCTCTTGGGTTCAGAGTTTTAACGATTATTGCGGTTAGTTCTTGTTCCCAATCAACCCTTGTTGTGTGTTAGAAATGATATATCTCCAGCTGAATTCAGTCTCGACTTCCACATTTCTCAACTAATCCTAGTGACATCCTCAACCATTACAATGCTGAAATATTTTTTGAAGGTTTTTTTCAATTTGAAATCAGCAGAAATGTCTAAGTTATCTCTTCCTTTGAATACATATGTTATGGGTCGACGGCCATTATAATATGTTACTCTTTCAGTACAGGGACAGACTTTCGACATCAGAATCTGACATCTATAAACGTCAGATTCTGACGTATAAAGACTGTCTCCGCACCGAAAGGGTTAAATCCACCGCCTATTATGACTCTTGGATCATCTGGATATACTACATCACGTAGTTAGTGCAATCTGTCAATAACACTCAAAATGTTATAAGGACAAGATACGTAAATACGCCTTGCTGCACACACTGACTAAATGTACGGTTATCTGTCCAGGAATCCCGGCTTACTCTGCTTTGAAAGAGGAGCTCAGATTGCTCCCGCAAATTGAATTGGCTTCAATTCAATGCAATCGGATTTTCTTTAAGACGACGACGTGCTGCTAGTAGGGATTGCAAAGGAATTTGTATCTTTATTGCTCTTCAGGTGACAAATTGAATTAATAGCACGTGTCGACTATAAAAAAGCTGCTTTGTGACCACCATTTTGGTGCTGCTGATGCTACTGCTGATGCTACAGCTGATGCTGCTGCTGACGCTGCTGCTGCTGCTGCTGCCGCTGCTGCTGCTGCTGCTGCTGCTGCTGCTGCTGCTGCTTCTGATGCTGCTGCTGCTTCTGTTGTTGTTGTTGTTGCTGCTGCTGCTGCTGTTGTTGCTGCTCTTGTTGTTATTCTTGCTGCTGCTGCTGCTGCTGCTGCTGCTGCTGTTGTTGTTGTTGTTGTTGTTGCTGCTGCTGCTGTTGTTGCTGCTGCTGTTGTTATTCTTGCTGCTGCTGCTGCTGCTGCTGTTGATTTTACTGTTGCTGCTTCTGCAGCCGCCGCTGCCGCCGCTGCTGCTGCTGCTGCTGCTGCTGCTGCTGCTGCTGCTGCTGCTGCTGCTGTTGTTGTTGTTGTTGCTGCTGCTGCTGTTGTTGCTGCTGCTGTTGTTATTCTTGCTGCTGCTGCTGCTGCTGCTGTTGATTTTACTGTTACTGCTTCTGCAGCCGCCGCTGCCGCAGCTGCTGCTGCTGCTGCTGCTGCTGCTTCAGTCTGATCTTGCGTAGTGTTTCTGTTGCAGCTTGTTGCTGTTGTTCTTGCAGTGTGACCTCTTCAAGTGTTGCAGCTGTAGCCTCTATCTGTTGTTCTCGCAGTTTGACTTCTTCTGTGACCTATTCTGGGTGGAACGCACGTCAGCGTCCATGTCAAGACTTAGTGTGAGTGTCCGGTCACGAACTGTTAGTTTATGGTCAAATAAATTAGGTCTGATTCTAGCGTTTCCGTTGTAGCTTTTTGCTGTTGTTATTAGAGTGTGATCTGTTGTAATGTTTCGGTTGAAGCTTTTTGATGCTTTTCTTGCAGTCTGGTCTGTTATATTGTTTCTGTTGTAGGTTATTGCTATTGTTCCTGCAGTGTGACCTCTGGTAATGTTTCTGTTGTAGTTTCTTCTTGTTGTTACTGTAGCTTCTTCTTGTTGCTGTAGCTTCTTGTTGTTGCTGTAGCTTCTTCCTGTTACTGTAGCTTCTTGTTGTTACCATAGCTTCTTGCTGTTGATGTAGCTTCTTGATGTAGCTTCTTGATGTTGCTGTAGGTTCTTGTTGTTGCTGTAGCTTCTTGTTGTTGCTGTAGCTTCTTCTTCTTGTTGTAGCTTCTTGTTGTTGCTGTAGCTTCTTTTTGTTGCTGTAGCTTCTTGTTGTTGCTGTAGCTTCTTGTTGTTGCTGTAGCTTCTTGTTGTTGCTGTAGCTTCTTGTGGTTGCTGTAGCTTCTTGCTGTTGCTGTAGCTTCCTGTTGTTGCTGTAGTTTCTTGTTGTTGCTGTAGCTTCTTGTTGTTGCTGTAGCTTCTTGTTGTTGTTGTAGCTTCTTGCTGTTGCTGGAGCTTCTTGTTGTTGCTGTAGCTTCTTGTTGTTGTTGTAGCTTTTTGCTGTTGCTGTAGCTTCTTGTTGTTGCTGTAGCTTCTTGTTGTTGCTCAATCTGTGTTTCCATTTCTAGTGCTGTTCCTGTACATAATTGATTTTGCTGTAACTTATTTTTCTTGCTTTAGCTTCTTGTTCTAGCTATGGCTTACTTTTGCTGCTGCAGCTAATTGCTGTTGCTTTAATTTCGTGTTGTTGCTGTTGATTATTGCTGTTGTCGTAGAATATGGTTGTTTCTGTGCATTCTTGTTTTTTTGTAGCTTTTTTGCTGTTGTTGTAGCTCTTTGGTGTTGCCTCAATATATTATTGTTGTTGCTGAAGTTTATTATAATTGTTGTAGCTTTATGTACCTTTTTGCTGTTGTTCTTTTGATTTGACCTCTTCTGGTGTTGATGCTGTAGCGTATTGCTGTGGCTGCATCGACTTGCTGTTGCTGTATGTTCGTGTTGTTGTTGTAGCTTATTTGTTGTTTCTGTAGCGTTTTGATGTTGCTGTAGCTTCTTGGTGTAGCGTTAAATGATGTTACTGTAGCTTCTTCTTGTTGCTGTACATTCTTGCTGCTGTTGTAGTTTTTTCTTGTTGTTGTATCTCCTTATTGTTACTGAAGTTTATTATTGTTGCTGTGGGCTCACGTTGTTTTTGTAGTTTGATCTCTTCAGGTGTTGTTGATGTAGCGTCCTGCTCTTGTTATAGCATCTTGTTGTTTCTCTAGCTTCTTCTTTTTGCTGTATCTTTATATTTTTGCGGTACCGCCTTGATGTTGTCATAGCGTCTTGTTGTAGTTGTAGCATGTTCTTGTTGTTATGGCTTCTTGCTGTTGCTGTAACATTTTTCTCTTGTTGTAGCTTCTGTGGTTGATATGAACGAAAAAGCAGCAGGACAAATTCAACACATTCAATTAAACATAAACCAGCAAAACATCTTGTTTTTATATCAGCACGCTCAGCAGATTTTGAAAGTTTTTTTTTAATGTTTTTGCAATCAAGTATGATTAAATTTTTGCACACCTTTGCTATATCTATATTGAGACTGTAAAAAACATCTACCAATCGGAATGTATTTCTGTTTAAATATCCCGCTTTCATAGGGTAGTCCTCGTCTGTTTTCTGGTCGTCCTCGGAAGATTAGAGGTTGAACCTCGGAAAAGTGAGAATTTCCTGAATGTATAGCCCCGATCTCATTCTAAGGCTACCATTAAAAATGTAGGTGCCCAATCGTAATACAATGACCATCGCTGTTAATAATTTGTTGACTTGTCTTTTTTTGCGTAAAAGATAATGAAAATATGCCTCTCTTCACATATGATATATATGGGTTAGTAGGCCTATTAGTAATGCATGCTTCATCTTTAGCGAGCGCTTAGGTCTGGGAACCTTTGCTTTTGTATGTCAGGAACAATCGATGTTCATTAGATCTCAGTCAGGGTCTCTCAGCATCTGATCCTTTAATCCTGCCACTCCTCTCCTTACATCAACAACCACTCTATGTAAAGTACCAAACGGTGACATTTTGAATACCACAGTCACCGAGATATTTAACCCTCTCCGTCAGAATCTGACTTCTAAAATGTCAGATTCTGCCTGCAAAATCATTCCACGCATTAAAAGATTAGCATATGAATTATGGTTGTGGACTCATAACATAGGTATTCAAATGAAGTGGTAGGAGCTCAGTAAAACATTTATGATCATTTCAAATTGAAAAAAAATGGTCTCCACGGTTTATACACAGATATTTCAGCGTTGTAAGTGTTAAGGTTTAACCCTTACAGCGCGGGGATCGACATTAGTCGACAGAATCTGACGTCTGTAGACGTCAGATTCTGACGCCCAAAGTCGATCCCTGCACTGTAAGAGTGGAAATATTTCTAATGGCCGTAGACCCCTAACATAGGTATTCAAATGAGCTAACTAAGACATTTATGATGCTTTCAAATTAAAAAAACCCCTTTGGTCTACAAGGTTTTCATAGAGAAATTCAGCGCTTTAAGGGTCAATCTCGTCTGAAGGTAGCAATTACTAAATTTTTATGCTTCACTTTATATTTTGGTTCAGAATATAACATAAAGTCAAAATGATTACCTAGCTTGACCGATTTAAAATTGGGTCTCGCTATCGTGAGCCATAACACGTGAGTAAACAGTCACCACGCGTAGCAGTGCAGAGAAACAAGCAGACACTGCTGTAGGTCTACATATTGATTAAATCAGGCTTTCTAGAGGGTTAGAAGAGAATGAATTAGTGGAGTAAATAAGATTTGCTTCTGGTTAATTTATAGAGATTTCTAATTGCTACAGAATGTATGCATAACGTGTGTTTTTATATAAACATCACATTTGGACTTGGAGTTTAAATAAGCATAATTATAACTATATGTGTTATCGTGGTTCAGAATTTGAACCCAATAACAGCTGCACATTATCTGTTGACATGATATTTGAGAATACATACTTAAAGGTGATCTATCACCCCTTATATAGTATGAATACTTTTGTGACAAATAAATCAAAGTTGCCACAAGATGGGGCACAAGTGTTTCCTTATGTGGTGATTGGCTATCATGTGACCATCTGAGAGGGTCACAAGATAGCCAATCACCCCATATAAGGACATAATTATTCATACCATATAAGGGGTGATAGATCACCTGTAACATGAACATGTTGAATAGAAAACCTCAATCGTCAATGATTTACCCAGAGCAGCAGCTTTACCATGATCATCACAATCAGTGATCAACATGAGGATGTTTTCTTACACAGACAGGTTGGCCAATCACCATAATAGCCATCATTTATATTCTGAGCCGAGGCTAATAAATAAACATCCCCAGGCGGCATGTAGCTGCTTTCACCACGACACCAGGAAATATTCATTTCCACTTCAGGGATGGAATTTAGAGTCGGACTATATTGGTGTGGTCTAAGCACTACAAGTTAGTGCAATGTTGAATTCAAAATTCAGCCTGATATATTTGTCGATATAGTTTGGTATGTAGCGGATTATTACAACACCACACGTAGGTGCTGTCTCTGAAGGTGCGGAGACGGTCTATAGACGTCAGAATCTGACGGTCCCAGCACTGAAAGAATTAAAAACAAACTTTTAATGGTCGTAGACACATGACATACGTATTCAAATGAAGCAAATACCGTAACTTCTCTTGGATTTATAGCTGCACCTAAACCATGTGGCTATTAAAGCAGACTTACTGATTGTCCGCCTTTCTGACCAGATTAATTAAGCAAATTAGATTGGCTTAGATTGAATGCAATCAGGCTTTCCGCAGGACTACGGCGTACCTATTGTAGCTACTTTAATATGACATTTCAATGTTATTTTGAGAAAGGAATCATCAATCTGCCTCTTCACTATATAATTTTTAAATTGTCCTCCTTACATATATATTTAGATGTTTTTATTGCTTATCCAAATTAAAATTATTTACAGCTTCGGCAAATTAAACAGGACGGGGTATGATTAGTGCTGCTGTTGCTGCTGTGAATACTGTTTCAGTTACAGGTAATGTTACTATGGCAGCTACTGCTGTAGTCACGTCATGTGTTCACTGTTTTATTTACAATACAGCCTGATAAATAGTTTTTAACATATTTTGGTTTGTAAATGATTATGAGAACACCACGTGAAGATGCACTTTCATACTTTGATCATTTGAGATGATATAATGAGTAATATATTATTTGTATTTCACCAGGTCAACACATTTAATTGCCTTGATTGTTTCACTGATAAATTGTAAAAAATATTCCTGCCGTCCTTTGGAATCAGTAAACACATATTTTCTGAAAAAAAAATCTATTTTGTACGAGAAAGGTCACAAACATTTTTGTTCGTTTTGTGCTTGAATTTTAATAGCCGCATTTACCATGTGGACTAATTTTCCAACTACCGATTGTCAGGCTTTCTGGTCAAGTATCCGGGATTACTCGGGATTTGAAAACCATAAAAACCAGATTACTTCAGCAAATTGAACTGCCCCACATTGGATGCAATCAGACTTCCCGGAGGATTACGATGTGCATCTTGTAGCTAGTTTGATACGACATTTTAATGTTATTTTGAGAAAGGATTTAACAATCTGCTCGTCTACTTCACTATACATTATGTATAACTTTTCTTCTTACATATATATGTGGTTTTTTTTAATTGTCTATATATAATCTCCCACTAGTCATTCAGTGATCAATGTAAAGTAGTCTTTTTGTGCTGACATGTTGGTCATGGGACATTTTTAGCTCTACTAGTCATTCAGTGATCAATGTAGAGTTGTGGCATGGGACTCACATTTTAGCTCTCATTTATTGTCTGACCTTATGGTAAAAACTAAACATCCCCGGAGTGTGCAGTCTATTGCCAGTCAGCACACAAGAGAACATATTGCCAAAAGAAATGTTGTTGACAAAAAAATCACATGCATCAGATTGGCCGCCATTTTGATGTAAATGGTTTTATTTGTAAGCGTGATTTACTCGCGGGTTTTTATTGCAAATTTTATTGAAACTTGGCACACCTGCTCACGCTTAGGCCGGACCAGTTCAAAATGGCATAGCTCAGATATTTTATAAATATATTTTTTAACTAATAGGCCTACAATTGAAATGACATTTACGACATATTGGAATGGTTGCTAACAATGTATTACCTCTCAAATGGGATGACAATTTATATTGGCATTTCTTGTCGTCCTTTCTATGATTCTAGTGTAAGCTGAAAAAAGGAGATGTTGAGACATATGTTAGAAACTTTCTCTTCTCATTAACCATTGTTCTGTTAGAACCATAAATATACGGATCCAAATTCTTCAATATACGTTTGAACAAATACTTAGTCAATCAAATAACTCTATTTTGCAGATGTCTATTTGTCATGATTACATATATATTTTTCTTCATTTGAAGATGAAAAATGCGCCACGAATTCCAGCTTGAAATGAATGAAAAATAGACAAAAAAAAGATGCAGCGCGAGGGTTAACTTTACTAATGTGATTAGGTTAGTTTTTAAATTAGTATAGATTCCATTTTAATTGGAAATTTAAATGATTATTTAAGCAAAGGAGCTTCTTTGCACGTTTCCTAATTGAACCAGAATGCCTGAATGATTATTGACCAAAAACTCATTCGCCATTGACGTTCGTCATTACTATTTGTATCATAAAATATTATATTCCAGAACAAAACAGATTATTAACTTGTCCATAGAAAGTGTGTTATCATAATGATGTAATCACCAAACCGCTAACAATAATTATAACGCTAAATTGATGTGTCATCACCGTAAACTACATCACACACTCGGTAATAAAGCTGCATTATTTAGTGGATAAAATAACGCTGTGGTTTCTGGACCTGCAAACATGGACTAGAAAGGATCAGCGGTAGGTTGTTTGATTCTCATCCAGGGTAAACTGGGCTCGATTCGTGCTTGCGACAATATATTGTTTTAATTCATAAAGATACACGTATTGTCCTTGACCACTCATGTAACATAAAAATCATAGAAAGATACAGCAACAAATATTTTTTGTTAATATTTTGATGTATTCACCATATAATTATATTTACCATACCATATTTGTCTGTCTAATATGTTCCAATTGATCTAATTGTTGATAATGTCGTCTCAGCTGCTGTTATTGTTGCTGTTGCTATTACTACAATATTATCTGCTACAGCTGGTCATGGTTGACGGAGCTGTACTGGTCATGGTTGATATCACTACTGATTACGGCTGTTGTGTTGATGGCGTGCCCGTTGTCGCAGATGATTCAGCTGTGACTGTTTCCAATGCTGAGCTATCTAAGCCTACTGTTGTTCCGGCAGTGTGATTATAGTGCTGTTGTTGTCACTTTTTTTGTTGCTGTAGGTTTTCACTATTGCTGTGGCTATTTAATGTTGTTGTACCTTCTTCTTCTTGCTTTAGCTTCTTGTGTTTGTTTTTGCAGTAGTGATGCTGCCTCTAGCTTCTTGTTTTTTTTCTAGCTTCTTGTTGTTGCTGTAGCTTATTGTTGTTGTTGTAGCTTCTTGCTGTTGTTGTAGCTTCTTGCTGTTGTTGTAGCCTCTTGCTGTTGTTGCAGCTTCTTGTTGTTCGTGTAGCTTTTTGTTGTTAATGTAGCTTCTTGCTGTTGCTGTAGCTTCTCTTTGTTGCTGTAGCTTCTTGTTGTTGCTGTAGCTTCTTGTTGTTGTTGTAGCTTATTGTTGTTGCTGTAGCTTCTTGTTGTTGCTGTAGCTTCTTGCTGTTGCTGTAGCTTCTTGTTGTTGCTGTAGCTTCTTGCTGTTGTTGTAGCTTCTTGTTGTTCGTGTAGCTTCTTGTTGTTAATGTAGCTTCTTCTTGTTGCCGTAGCTTCTCTTTGTTGCTGTAGCTTCTTGCTGTTCGTGTAGCTTCTTGTTGTTAATGTAGCTTCTTTTTGTTGCTGTAGCTTCTCCTTGTTGCTGTAGCTTCTTGTTGTTGTTGTAGCTTCTTGTTGTGGTTGTGGCTTCTTGTTGTTGTTGTTTTAGCTTCTTGTTGTTGTTGTAGCTTCTTGCTGTTGCTGTAGCTTCTTGTTGTTACTTCAGCTTCTTGCTGTTGAGACTGGCCAAGAGAAGGTGATTTAGATACGCTAATGCATCTTCTATATTTTAAGGTTGTTTTTTTGTTCCTGGATTAGATGACAAAAAATGAATTGGGCTTTAGGCCACCTTTGTGCACATATAGGCTAAACTGGGCCAGGAGAACCTTCTGAGGATGGTGAGATGATTGAGATGACACTGTCCTCCAGACACAGAATTCGTAATTCGAGCCCTGGCGGTCTGAGGCCGAGCACGCTACCTCTCGGTCACGGAGGCTCCCCACAATATTGACTTTCACACGTGGATGGGGAAGGAACATTTCTGTTACTTTCAAACCGCCGAGACCGGGAACCGAACCTCGAACTCTGGCGTGAAAGGCAGCGGTGCTAACCACTACCCTAGGGCCCCCGCCCTGGATTGGATGACAAAAAATATTCTTGAAGATCTATCAACTTTAGATTTTTCTATCACTAATTTGTACGAATACATGATATTTCAAAGATACAAACGTTTATATTGAACAAAATCCACTTCGCTTAAAAATATAGTGTTCCTGCAATTAATTGGCATGACAGTCACATTAGCAGGTATATATATACATGTACATTTGAAAATAAAACCGATTAATGCTGCGACGTGTCCGCAATACTCCAGATAATTCAATTTTCCAAAGAAATATGTTGATCTCACATAGCTGTCCACATCACAATTTATATTTTACACGCCGCACTTTCTGAGCAAAGCCATAGTGGTCCCAAAAGTTATTGCAGACAATTTCTCCCTGAACATATCCTGCCAGTCAGTAGTTTGTGGAGCTGAACACAGACGGTGTATCAACCCGACTGATATAACATTAACCCTTTCTGTGAAAAATTAAGTAATTTAAAAAAATGAAGAATTGTGGTTATAAATCTAGGAGATTACATCAGTTTTATGAGGTCAAAATGATGTCTTGAGGCGTCATGAAGGTTGAAGTTCTTAACCCTTTCAGCGCGATGACCGACTTTAGGCGTCAGAATATGACGTCTACAGACGTCAGATTCTGACGTCTAAAGTCGGTTCCCGCATAGAAAGAAATGAACATTTATAATGGCCGTAGACCCATAACATAGGTACACAAATAAAGCGGAAGGAGCTAACTAAGGCATTCATGATAATTTCAAATTGTCTCCATGGTTTTACTCCGTGATTCAAAATGTGAACGATTATTGTGGCAATACGTTGATCTCTAGCGACCTCTGCTGATGGTTAGGAATGATTAATTCCCCTCTGATCTCAGACTCGATCTCTCAACATTTCTCATCTAATCCCAGTGACATCCTTACCTCTAATATCAGCTCATCTCTTTGGGAACCATTTTCTGTATTTGAGTGTGATATCAAGGAACACATTCAGTAATCGAAAGGATTATAATACTGTAGCTCTTCTGGTAGTTTATTTAAATAAAGAATTTTTTTGTATGTTTAATTGCATAAGTTCGGTGTTATATAAATTTAATGATCTTGATATCATTTTAAACTGAATATGTTGTTTAGTATAACCACGAGGTTATTAGGTAATTCCTACGTGATTTTCAAACGTCATTTTTTGTTGTAGCTATCAACCATCACTAAAGGCCATCATCTGAATAGTCGATACAATCTCGTACAATTATCAATTATTAGAAAATCATTTCATACAGCATAAGACAAGACAATGCTATACATCTACATCCCCAATACCTGAGTGGCTCGTTCCCTAAGGCGCGACAATATTATCAGCTTTGATCAGCTTCACAGTTCATTGCTATTTCGGTCGTCTGGGCATGCAGGGCTACAAATAAAGACATTTAATATGTTTTGATCCCATTTCTAGAATTCGCATCACAAACTGGTTCACATTTAATCCAGCTGCCATGTATGGATTTTTCACCAGGACTTGGAAAACCCCACCAAACCAGGTCATAGCTGATTTCGGTAGAGGATGATAAGATAAGTAGAATCAGAATTTGAATGATTCAAACTGGCATCATTGAACATTTTTGATAGTTCAATAAACCGTTCATGTCTTAGATAAAATTTGGGAAATTGTGTAAATTGTTTAATTTTAATTGATTTTTATTTTTCTATACACTCTTTCCAGTAGTTTTATGCTCATCCAGATCGGTCCATATTTTAAAATCTAAGAGGGTTTTTCTTAGCGAACACCCGTGTAATGTCAATTGAGATAAAAAATATTTATGGTAATTATTTCAATATTACAGATGATGGATGGGTATGAATAAAAACAACACAATTACACGTTTTTTTGTGAATTTAATTGTGTTTTTATTTATTAAAGAAGGTGTCCACGATTGTCGCCAGCTTACAGTCAGATTTAGGTCAGCTTTAGATCAACTTTATTTTTTATACACCATTTAGTAACTTAGTAGTCGCTGAATCCATCCAGAATACTCACAGATATTGTCGGAAAATATTTAACCCTTTCAGCGCGAAAGTTTCAATTTGCGACCAGTAGTAATTTATGCATGTGTGACTGTGTTATTAAGTGAGCAAGAACCCGAGTTGTTAGCCCAATGCTGGGCTGATGTTGGCCCATAGTCTACGACGCTGGCCCAACAATGGGCCAACTAACCGTGTTTGCTGGTTCATCAATATCAACGTCGTGTCGATGTATCTTCAAGACGGGAAAAATGTCTCTGTTATGCAGATTCAACGCTAATTGTGTTCGGCAAGTGATCAAGAAGTTTGCCGGGCTGGCAAGGAAAGCTCAAAAAACGCACATTACTCTGGCTTTGTTTAAATTAGAAGCAATCACTATTTTTGTCTGCAATTCATCGCTAGAGTACGCATCAGTCTGCTCAATGGTTTGATGACTTGACCACTTTCTAATATTTTTTATGTATGTTATCTTTTATCTAGATTTCGACTTTGAAATGATTTCATTTATTTATTGTATGATAAATAACACATATTACAAAGATTCTTTTAATCGCTTAATACTTCACTGTAATCTTTAAAAAACAAATTGGGTTGGATTCAGAAAGAAATTTCTCCAGAAAACTGGATCCATTTGGATTGCATCCCTTCACGTTCTAAGCCTGAAGCGCTGACATATTTTTTACCATGAGACCAAAGGGTTTTTTTAATTTCAAATCATAATAAATGTATTAGTTAGCTCTTTCTGCTTTATTTGAATACCTGTGTTATGGGTCTGCGACCCTTATAAATAGTTCACTGTTGCAGTATGGGGATTGACTTTAGACGTCAGAATCTGACTCTATAGACGTCCGATTCTGACGTCATAAGGGTTAATGTACAGCTAAGGCTATTAGCAAGCTATACTTATTTTGTTGCAAAGTTCAACAGACGTAAGAGTAGAACTCCGTTAAATAATCAATTATGCCACTTTTTCTACGGAAATAATGTTTATCAGGGTTTGATTGGTGGAAATAAAACTTTCTTCTTGGAACATCTTCACAGAGTTTTAGTTTTTTATTGTTTAATGTGTTTTGATCGCTCATTGGATTCGGCTCAAGCTCTAAACCGCGAGATACAGGACTCAAATCCCAACAGGGGCGGTCATTAACATCGTGGCTGTGCAGCGCTCCAAACAGTACAAACGCAAGGAGTGTGCAGTGATATTCATTGCACTTTGCGATGTACAGAACCCTTGATGTCCTTTGATAAGAGTAGGAAATAGTCCCCACTGCAGGCTTTCTTCTTTTGGGATATTGCCACAATGTCGAGATAGTGACGTAATGCAATATTTAATCACACATTGCCAGGATTACATAAGTCATAATCTTACATATCTCTGGCGACCAATATTGTAGGTGTGAATTCAATCCCAGTAACCTGCACTTTGTAGATCAGGAATGATATATGACAATCAGATCCTCGCCTCGACCTCCCAGCATTCCTAGATTAACCTCAATGACCTCGTTACATCTACAATCCATGATTAGGATGATACTTTGAGGACCACATCCAAAATAACGCCAGAAATGTATGTCTGTGTCGCTGGATTAAATAATCATCAGCAATTAGGTCATAAAACATATCTAGAACAAATCTTTGATCATTATAAACAAGCATCATCTTCGATAAATGTGGGGGGGGGGAGGGGGTCAATAAAATGCACGTATAAACATTCTGCTGAAAAATTACCTTTCACTCACACTGTACTTTAACAAAACAAGTTGTTTGTGGTTGAATTAGATATTGGTCTAGAACATAGTTGATTTTAAGAATGTTAAATTATGAATTTTACCTTAATAGTTCACGAGTAGTGGTTATATTTTATCGTATACATACAGCTCCCAATGTGTGAAGAATATATGTTAATAAATATATTCTTTAAATTGTGTATGTGTTTTCATAGCTACCCGGCAGTGATAGAGTGATCAATGTTTTAATATGCAGACATTCCCCATTACACCTCTCGTTTATATTCCGACCTGATACTAATAAATAATTATCCCCCAGACATTTTTGTCGTTGCTATCGTCACGCCTAGTGAAAATATTTGAAAGAGAACTAACAACCAAATGTATAAGACACGTAGGTGAAACATTTAGCCAATGCTGTCCTAATGATTTGTCATCCGATAAAAACAACAACTAATAAAATAACGTTCCCAACCTGCTGCCATTTTTTTGCTTTATCCTCCAGGGATTTTATTTGTATGGGACCTGAAAACTACAGAAAAAACAAACACACTGGTGACTATGCGACAGCAGGAGTAGCGGCGACAGCAGCAACAACAAGAGCAATAAGCAGCAGCAGCAATAACAACAGCGAGCGTCAAAAAGATGTCGATTTAGATTCAGTAATGAGCAGTTTGTGTGACAAATTGTACCGTTCATGTGTGAATAACACACGTCATAAATCACTCTGAATGCTTTCAGGACACAATACACGTCAAGTATTGAAAATAGATCGATCCACACGTCATTTTGTTTACTGCGATAGATACAAGCATTACAGATAAATTATTATCTCGCTGCGCTTAATGTAATGTGGCGATTTTAACGAGTATAACTTTTTCACTATACGTTGCAAAAACACCCAAGAACCATATCGTTGCTGATTCGTATAGGGGACGATGTGTAGACACGAAATATGAATGATACCATTTCAACTATTTTGGTGAGACCAACTAGACCACTCCTAGCACAATAAGCTTTCTTAACGAGCACCTCTGTGTTGTCAGTAGGGACTTTTTTCAATTTAAAATAATAAATTCATTATTAATGACACTGGATTGATATCATTGCAGTAGCTACAATATTGGCACTGTTATTGGTCAATTAATTTGTGTTTTAAGTTTTTAAATATGACGTCTAAGATGGACACTGGTGTATAATCAAATTTAGAAAATTGTGGAAACTAGTCCATTTAAGGTCAATTGTCTTTTGTAATACATTATTTCTACCAGTGATGTGGTCAATGAATTCGGCTAGACCACCCCAAGAAAATTTTGGAAAATATTTTACTTTTTTATCACTAGAGGGGGGCTAGCAAATACCATGTCTCTGTAAGCTCAATTGGGACAATTTATTTATTTATATCGACCCATTAAATAAAAATATCATTTTTTTGTCTCGAAAACTAAAAATTCGGGGGTAAGGGTAATAGCATCATATTCAGTCGGTTTTTATATATTCATATATTTTAAAAAATTATCCCAATACCTTAATATCTTAATACACTATTGTCTGTATAGTGTTTTTTCATAAAAATTGAAGAATTTGTCACTAAATTTGGGCTTAATGCTTACCAAAACGTCATTAATTGTGTCTATTATATTGTTGGGTCAGTTGGGATAAATTGTGATGAGTGACAGTCACCAAAATCGAAATATTTATTTATTAAAAAAAAATATATATGTACGCTTTTATCGGTTGTGAAAAGTAAAAAAAAACGTAAACAAATATTTTTCGCACAAAACGGTACTTGTAAGAAACGGATTTCTTAATAAATGACCATTTTCTGATGTGGAATCAATTATCAGATCTTTGCCATTCACCGGGTTGAATAAAAGTGCCGTTGCTCCCCTACTTTAAGAGATGGCCTTCATTCGGACTTTTATCAACTCTAAAATTGCATGAAACATATTTCACCTAAATATATAGTGTCAACTTAATTGGGTATACTTAGTGTTTTGACCAACGTGCTCTATATTATACCTTACTGTGCTATGCCAATATAGTCCACTATAAATAATATATTCCACTATAAATTCCACTCTTGGATTGGAAATGGATATTTCTTGTTGCCGTGGTGAAAGCAGCTACGTCCCGACTGGGAATGTTCGTTTATCAGCCGCAGGTCAGATATAAATGATGGCTATTATGGAGAATGTCTCCCTTGACCAACCTGTCTGTGGAAAAAACACGTACATCGTCATGTTGATCACTGATTGTGATTAATGATAAAGCTGCGTGTCATGTGGCCAATGACTAAGCATTGAGAGTTTCTATTGCACATGCTACACACCTCCGCCAAAGGAGGTTATGTTTTAGTCGTGTTTGTCGTGTTTGTCGGTGTGTTTGTCCGTCCACAGGATTACTTAATTACAAAGTAATGAACGGATTTGCATGAAACTTTTACCAGGTGTGCCTGGGGCCAAGGAACAATCCATTGTCGATATCTACACATAAGTTTAATGATGTGCAATTGCTATCGGATTCTGTTACAAACACACAATAACAAATACAATTACGTACGTACGAGGTATATAAAAAAATGTGTGTGACATAGCAATAAAGTACTTAAGCACATATACATCGCCATATAAATACATATTATGTTGTAAACCAAAAATAAAAATAAAATGAAGCTTAGGCATCATATGTCTCAATGTGATACACTTAGAGTGTAAAATTTGACATTAAAGCAGCTAGGCTTTGACCATGTTGCGCATGTGGGTGGGTCCACAATGTTTATTCATGATGACCCACCTACTTTAAATATCCCAGTGACCCAGGGACTGTGGTGTTCACGGTGTCACTGAAAGGTACATCACAGAGAGTGGATGTTGATGGGAAGGCAGCAGTAACAAAAAAAGATCAAATGAACATTTCCTGTTCCTGACATAGAAAAATATCCCTTGGTATTCACTGTCATCTCATGTATCTGTACATAACATATAAAAGGTAAATGACATGCCCAACGGTATGCGAAATTTCTAATATAATTTATCAAGGTTAAAAAAACAGAGTACCCTTAGACATGGAAGGCGATTCACTATCTGCCTCTCGCTGGGCATCGGAAAAACACTTATATTTTCAGAAACTGCACACATCAGATGTGAGAAAACCATTATGACCAGAGGGATTTGCGGGGGATTCGCATTGTTCTTTATTGGATGGCAAATTATTCATAGTGGGTGTCTGACAAAAACTAACAAGTTGATTATTCTCAAATCCTATTCGACACCCACCTTGTTTACTCTGGATTTGTTTATAGACTCGTTATTTTACAAAATAACTTCTGGCTATGGTTCATTTAAGTTATTGTTTGTTACATACGTATCTTGGTGTTTTTAACTGCACCGTCTTTTTGTCCACGGCCTCTTACGAATATTGTGGTTGTTAGTTGTAGCAGTAGATGAACCTGAATAATTTGTCTGTATAGCGTTATGAAGAAATTAAATTTTAACCCTTCAAGTATGACTATAGTCGTTTTGAAACTGTTTTATTAAGCGGTTAAACAATGTATTCCAAATAATTAAAACACCCACTTAAGTTGTGTCTACTGCGACCCACAACTCCAAGTGGATGCATTTTTAAATTTACAATGTATCACTTTAAGGTTCAAAGGTGATACATCGCTTTAGAATGCATCAGTTTTATCAGTAAATGACCATATTGAACTAAATGAATCAGTTCAATTATCTTATGTCATTTAGTATATATGACATAGATTATTCTATATGATCTGGTGGCCGCACGATGATCATGACAAACAGTATATTTTATGCGTATTAACTCTTCACGCGCTATTATTGTGGAATTGAAATTGCCACCACTTGAATTTTGTGTCTCACTGTCATGACCCACAACTTCAAATTAGTGGTGAAAATTAGTGGTGAAAGGGTTAAAGGATAAAGCCCGAGGAGCTCTACATTCTTAGCTGTGGAAAAGGCCGAGGCCGAAGGCCCAGGCCTTTTCCACAGCTAAGAATGTAGAGCTCCAGGGGTTTCAACTGACTTAAAACACATCCGATCATAATGAGGATCCCTCATAATCAACAGCTCGGTCACACCTGACTGATTATAGCACCATAAGCCTACCATGATAATTGGTCTGTACTTGATCAACAATAACTCTCCATTCCCGGCTTAGAATGTAGTGGTCAGACAAAGCAAATAATGTAGTGGTGTGTTTTATCTTTGGTGAGTGAGGAGTATGACACAGTGAGCTGAGCAAACACACATGTGGCAAAGGGCTGGCGAGCAGTGGAGGAGGAACTGTTTGTCTGTGACACTCCTTATTTGCACCTTAATTACCCTCCATTCAGATACAATGGAAACACAGATCTCAGATCAGTCCAATCAATAGCCTTGATGTTACAATATCCACCAGCTCAATACGATGCACAACATCGTCTGACCATTTTTAACTTGTTATATTACAAATATCAGTTAGAATATTAATAAAGAACGAGATGCTAAACGGATGGGTCCACAAAAAACACAAAAAAAAACACCATTATTTGAACTGGAATGTTAACATGATTCTTTTTAACTCACGTTTATGCTATTTTCTTTCTCTATTACAATCTACTGTGCGTTGCCGCACTTGATTTAGTTATAGATTTCGTGTCAGACGGAAAATATCTCTAGTCAATTTCCCCAGACTGGTCTAAAAATAAATGCAAAACGATTCAACCATGCAATCATTCAAACGTAAAAAAAATATTTTGTTTGTAGATATGTATTAAACATGTGACTTACCAACTTTAATTTAATTATGTCTTCTCATAAACACTTGGAATGACAGCAACAGCAGCAACAGCAGAAGCAGTAGCAGCAGCAGCGGCAACAAAAGCAGCAGCAACAGCAGCAGCAGCAGCAGCAGTACTAGCAGCAGCAGCAGCAGCAACAGCAGAAACAGCAGCAACAGCAGCAGCAGAAGCAGCAACAGAAGCAGAAGTAGAAGCAGCGGTTCTATCAGCAGCAGCAGCAACAGTAAAAGCAGCACCAGCAGCGCCAGCAGCACCAGTACTAGCAGCAGCAACAGTAGCCGAGAACATAAACACTATGAGTAACAGAAAAACAGTTTATAGTGAACACGTACTATTAATTTGATCTGTTGTCTGAATAGCATTAATAAATGTTGCAAATTCTTCCGAAATATCTGCTAGAGGCACGTCTTCGTCTTCAAGAAAACCCGATTGCATTCAATTTAAGCCAATCCAATTTGCTGAAGCAATTTGTGTTCCTCTTTCAATCCCGAGTAATCCAGGATTTCGTACATTTAGGTGATTTAGTCAGTCTGTGCACCATCGTCTACTATTTACAAATCCTGCAACTCTCAAGATACGAAGCTCGAATCCCGCTCATGATAAGAACACATACAAATACAAAAAACATGCTAAAAGTAGGGCATAAATTTCTTTCAGTCGTGATATTTCACAATTTGCCACAAAATGTGAAGTAAAGAAACCACGCACTGCACAAGTTTAAATATTACATGTACTCCTTTATCAGTACTGTGGGTAGGAATTCAATTCAAGCAGCGTGCATTTGTATGTAGTGATTGATATATGACAATCAGGTCCACGCTTCGCCCTCTCAGCATTCCTAGATTAATCCCATTCACCTCCTTCCCAGATTACCATGACGTTTTAGAATTACGTCAAATATTTCATGCAGTAGGGGGGGGGGGGGGGGGCTATTTATGTCGTCTGTATTGAATAATATATATCCAGAATAATTTGTTAAAATGTCCAGAAGAGTTCGGTGCTCATACATAAAATACATAATCTCTGTGTGTAACTTACTTATTTCAAATAAAAAATCTATTATTTCTGACGTGAGTAATATATGTTCACTTACAATAGAGTTTTATACCCGAAACATCCCACATTCCCTGTTTAGTATCTACCCAGGAGGCACCAGATATTGACCCGATGCTAGACTAACGTTTGGTCACATTCTACGACATCGGCCCAACATTAGCCCAACATCGCCCCAAAGACTGGTGCTTTATGGGTAAAAACATATCATTATGTCAGTCTTACAATAGTTCCTGGATTTTTTTATTGCATACTACATCAATATCAACTATTGTTTACGAGAATGGAAACATTTTTAATGGCACAGGTAGCCAAGGTTTGTGTGGCTGAACGTAGACACTCTGCCAGAGTGTGGTTTGTGTGACCCGAGTGATGAATCGTGTTTTAATAAAGAAGAAATAGCTGACGGTTAAATCACATTGACAATGTTTATATTGAGCTGGTGTGGGCAATTGAGCATGTTTTTTTCAATCTACATGTGTCCTGACTGAGACATCCTATTAGATCCACCATCTGTCTCCAGCCACACAGACACTGAAGCCTGGTAATGTTTAATCAGCCAAAATCCCTCCTCCCCAATATATTGGATTGTGCTGTGTTTAGAGATCCGGTGTTCGGAACTGCATATTTTTTGTCTAGCACATAATACTATGACTACAAACATAGACTATGGGCAGAATTGTTATTGCCATTATTGTATTATTTATATTTTTTATTGATAATTTGTTACTTGTTTCATTTGAAAAATCACATAACCATAAATACACTGGAGAAATGTAATGATGCCTCACTTTGTAATTAAGTTATTATTGTTTTTTTTTAGTTGTTAAGTTGACCAGTGGGAACGCGATTCAGTTTATGGTGAGCACACATCAAGTTAATAAAGCGCTTCGGTTATTTTGCGTTTTGGTGATTACGTCGCAATAGTAACTCATGAACAAGCACATCTCCTAGGTTCTCAATATTATTAAGCATTAATGAAGAATGGAGAACATCAACAATAATTGATCAATAAAAATAAACCAATTGTTGTCAGACTGAATGACTGATTGACTGACTGAATGACTGACTGACTGAATGACTTAATGACTGAATGACTGAATGACTGACTGAATGACTCAATGACTGAATGATTCAATGAATGAATAAATGAATGAATAAATGAATGATATTATTAGGGCGAACATATATGCTAAACTGGGCCTGGATAACCTCATAAAGATGGTGAGATAAATGAGACGAAATGAGACACTGCCCTCCAGACAAAGGATTCGAAATGCGATCTCTGGCAGTCTGAGGCCGAGCATGCTTGTTGTAAGGCATGTGTACTCAGTTAAATTGCTATATATAAGCTCATTTTCTACACGAAAAACATTTGTAACTCGCAAGTACTCAATTTATGGATGATGGATGGGTAGTTTAACCATTACAGCGCTGAAATATCGCTGTATGAACCATGGAGACCAAAGAGTCTTTTTTTCAATTTAAAAATTAGCTCTCTCCGCTTCATTTGAATACCTATGATTGCGGTCCACGGCTATTATAAATTCTTTTAGCGGGGATCGCCTTTAGAGTCTGACTTCTAAAGACGATCAGCAGGCTTTATTAGTTTTTTTGAATAAAAGCTAACCTATTACTCTATAGAGAAACTAATACAACATGAAAGTAGACGTAAGTGGCCATCATAGAATTTACCCTTGTATGAGTTTAAAACATAAAATAACAATTTGATTGATTAATTTTATTATTGGTTTCAGTGGCTTACAATTAAAAACATTGTTATTTAAAAAGGGACTGTAAATCATAAATAGCACCGTGCAAGAGATCTCTGAGTTGTTGTGAATGCTAACAGCCAAAGTGCTTAGATGAGAAATAGGGTGAAATCTAGGATCAGAAGTTTATTCTTCACATACAAAGTACAGATTACTGTGGCCAATCGTCTATCCACAATATTAATTCATCGTGATATTATAAATGATTTTCAACAGCAAACCTTTGAATAGTGTGACAGATAATATCATTGAATTGAATAGTCCTGTGACTCACAAGGACTGTTAAAGGTCAAATCCTGATACAAATATGTTTCTATTAATACAACATAGTTACCACACACAATTATGTACACACGTGGGACATAGAGGGTTGATTGGTTGCTGGTCTGTTCAGCCACACGAGCTACAGCTGGGCAACGTTTATTGGAGCAGAAGCCATAAATGTCGGCACCAATATGGCTTTGCCTAGAGTTATTAGGTGCTTTTATGGGGTGTTTATTGGATTGATTCAGCCGAAATGCACTCGTGAAATAAATAATAATTATTGATCAGTAGCTGGTGGATAAATTTATTTATTTTTGGTTTTATTTGTTTCGCAGCGTCGTGGTAAAGTTAAATGTACCCGCTTAAAAATGCAGACCAGGAGAACATGCAGTAAATGCTAATTGGTACGATGTAAAGCCATTCTAATCACAACCAATTTTCCAAAGTAGATATTTGATCAGTGACCATGGTAAGCCATTCTCATCAGCTGATTACTATCTAATTTATATCCAGGGAATGTTTGTATTTAAATCCTTCTTGTTGTTTGATAATCTTGGTAATGTTACATAAATCCGTCAGAAATGGTGATGACGAGCTATGATCTTTGGCCTATTGGTCAGTTGATTGCACTCAATAGTAATATTTTGTCAAAGACAAAGACAAATGCATTTTCAACAATTCTAATTGGTCACAGAAACTCATTAGGCATATCGTGTTTTAAGTGTGTTTTCTGTTTAAATCCTGGTTTTTAGACATTAATCCATGAGGTCTGAGGTGATAAATAAAATACTCCAGTTCATACATCTGTTTAGCTGTGATGTAATGACAACTAATGGCATAGTCACTCATGTTAGATGGTCCCTGTAGAAAAAACTAAATTTAAATGACTCACATAAAGGCTATCATGTAGCATAGTATATTATGTCGAACATAATAGTGCATAAACTTAATGAATGAACACTTCATAAAATATTTCATTGAAAATATGGGACAACCTAATCAACATCTAACTGAAATGGCTGTAGTTATTGTGAACAATATATGATAGAACATTACATATCATAATATATCATTTTTCCCCCAAGATTTTTGGCTAAATTTTATCCAACTTAGGGATAAATCCAGTTTGTCACGTGAGTCCTTAGGTAGAACTTGTAACTTTTCCAGACATTTTTAAATTAGTGGTGAAAGGGTTTAAGGATGAAGCCCGAGGAGCTCTACATTTCCACAGCCTTTTCCACAGCTAAGAATGTAGAACTCCAGGGGTTTCAACTGACTTAAAACACATCCGATCATAATGGGGATCCCCCATAATCAACAGCTCGGTCACACCTGACTGATTATAGCACCATAAGCCTACCATGATAATTGGTCTGTACTTGATCAACAATAACTCTCCATTCCCGGCCAGGCCCGTAGAAGATAATGCTTGTTTATAATGATCAAAGATTTGTTCCAGATATGTTTTATGGCTTAATTGCTGATGATTATTTAATCTAGCGACACAGACATACATTTCTGGCGTTAGTTTGGATGTGGTCCTCAAAGTATCATCCTAATCACGGATTGTAGATGTAACGAGGTCATTGAGGTTAATCTAGGAATGCTGGGAGGTCGAGGCGAGGATCTGATTGTCATATATCACTCCTGATCTACAAAGTGCAGGCTACTGGGATTGAATTCACACCTACAATATTGGTCGCCAGAGATATGTAATATTATAACTTCTGTAATCCTGGTAACGGGTGATTGAATATTGCATTACGTCACTATCTCGACATTGTGACAATATCCCAAAAGAAGGAAGCCTGCAGTGCGGACTATGCCCTACTCTTATCAAAGGACATCAGGGGTTCTGTACATCGCAAAGTGCAATGAATATCACTGCACACTCCTTGCGTTTGTACTGTTTGGAGCGCTGCACAGCCACGATGTTAAGCGTCGTAGAGTATGGGCCAACATCAGCCCAACATTGGGCTAACGACTCGGGTTGTTTCTCACTTAATAACTCACTTAATACCACAGTCACACACACATACATTGCTACTGGTCGCAAATTGAAACTTTCGCGCTGAAAGGGTTAAATATTTCCGACAATATCCGTGAGTATTCTGGATGAATCTAGCGACTACTAAGCTACTAAATGGTGTATAAAAAATAAAGTTGAGCTAAAGCTGACCAGTTTACCATGTTTACACAATACCTAAATCTGACTATAAGCTGGCGACAATCGTGGACACAATCTTCAATAAATAAAAACACAAATTAAATTCACAAAAAAACGTGTTGTTTTTATTGATACCATACCATCGTTTTTAATAATAAATTAATTACTATAATTTTTTTTATCCAAATTGACATTACACGTGTGTTCGCTAAAAAACCCCTCTTGGGTTGAGAGGGTTAAATAACCTTTAAAATCTTTGAGTGATCTGAATCAGCAGCAAACTACTGGAAATAGTGTATTAAAAAAATAAAATCAACTAAAATTAACCGATTTACACAATTTTCCAAATATAAACTATGACATGTCAAGCATCTTGACCGGTATATTGAACTATCAAAAATGTTCAATGATGCCAGCTTTGCATCATTCAAATTCTGATTCTACTTATCATCCTCTTCCGAAATCAGCTATGACTTGGTTTGGTGTGGTTTTCCAAATCATGGTTAAAAAAATAATACATGGCAGCTGGATTAAATGTGTACCAGTTTGTGATGCGAATTGTAGAAATGTGATCAGAACATATTAAATGTCTTTCTTGATAGCCCTGCATGCCCGGACGACTGAAATAGCAATGAGCTATGAAGCTGAACAAAGTTGATAATATTGTCACGCCTTAAGGAACGAGCCACTCAGGTATTGGGGATGTAGATGTATAGCATTGTCTTGCCTTATGCTGTATGAAATGATTTTCTAATAATTGATAATTTTATGAGATTTTATCGACTATTCAGATGATGGCCTTTAGTGATGGTTGATAGCTACAACAAAAACTGACGTTTGGAAATCACATAGGAATTACCTAATAAGCTGATGGTTATACTAAACAACATATTCAGATATCAAGATCATTAAATTTATATACCACCGAACTGATATTAGAGGTAAGGATGTCACTGGGATTAGCTGAGAAATGTTGAGAGATCGAGTTTGGGATCAGAGGGGCATTAATCATTCCTAACCATCAGCAGAGGTCGCTAGAGATCAACCTATAGCCGCAATAATCGTTCACATTTTGAACCACAGAGCGGGAGTAATGGTTGCAGTTTGCAGGTTGCAGTAAAACGAAGAATAAACGTCAAAAATGCTGTCCCGATTCACATTGATTATTGTCCCTTACAACGCTGAATATTTTTGTATAAACCATGGAGACAATTTGAAATTATCATGAATGTCCTAGTGAGCTCCCTCCGCTTTATTTGTGTACATATGTTATGGGTCTACGGCCATTATAAATGTTCATTTCTTTCTATGCGGGGACCGACTTTAGACGTAAGAATCTGACGTCTGTAGACGTCATTTTCTGACGCCTAAAGTCGGTCACCGCGCTGAAAGGGTTAAGAACTTCAACCTTTATGACGCCTCAAGACATCATTTTGACCTCATAAAACTGATGTAATTTCCTAGATTTATAACCACAATTTTTCATTTTTTTTAATTACTTAATTTTTCACCCGCTATTAATAATTTATATACACTATATTTCTCGGCTTGTAATGGATGAAGATTTCAGTTGAGAATTCAGGCCTGAAAGATTTAATGTTATTAATGTTATATCAGCTGAGTTAATACGCCGTCTGTGTTCAGCCTCACAAACTACTGACTGGCAAGGTATGTTCAGGGAGAAATGATTGCAATACCTTTTGGTATTGGCTTTGCTCAGAAAGCATTGCACCAGATATATCATTGGCTTATTGAAGTGCGGTGTGTAAAGATAAATTGTGATGTGGACAGCTATGTGAGATCAACATATTTCTTTGGAAAATTGAATTAGCTGGAGTATTACGGATACGTCGCAGCATTAATCGCTTTTTTTCAAATTGACAGGTAAATATATACCTGCTAATGGGACTGTCATGCCAATTAATTGGTGAAAAAATACATTTTTAAGCGAAGTCGATGTTGTTCAATATATCTTTGAAATATCATACAAATTAGGGATACAAAAATCGAAAATTGATCATCTTCAAGAATATTTTTTGCCGTCCAATCCAGAAACAAAAATCTACATTAAAATATAGAAGATGTATTAGCGTATCTAAATCAACAAGAAGCTGAAGTAACAACAATAAGCTACAACAACAACAAGAAGCTACAGCGACAACAATAAGCTACAACAACAACAACAACAACAAGCTACAACAACAACAACAAGCTACAGCCATAACAAGAAGCTACAGCCACGACAAGAAGCTACAGCAACAAAAAGAAGCTGAAGTAACAAAAAGAAGCTACAACAACAACAAGAAGCTACAACAACAAGAAGCTGAAGTAACAACAAGAAGCTACAGCAACAACAATAAGCTACAACAACAACTAGAAGCTACAACAACAACAACAAGAAGCTACAACAACAACAAGAAGCTACAGCAACAACAAGAAGCTACAGCAACAACAAGAAGCTACAGCAACAACAAGAAGCTACAGCAACAACAATAAGCTACAACAACAACTAGAAGCTACAACAACAACAAGAAGCTACAACAACAACAAGAAGCTACAGCCACAACAAGAAGCTACAGCCACGACAAGAAGCTACAGCAACAACAAGACGCGACAGCAACAACAAGAAGCTACAACAACAACAAGAAGCTACATCAACAAGAAGCTACAGCAACAACAATAAGCTACAACAACAACAAGAAGCTACAGCAACAACAAGAACCTACAACAACAACAGGAAGCTACAGCAACAAGAAGCAGCTACAGCAACAACAAGAAGCTACAGCAACAACAAGAAGCTACAGCAACAACAATAAGCTACAACAACAACAAGAAGCTACAGCAACAACAAGAAGCTACAGCAACAACAAGAAGCTACAGCAACAACAAGAAGCTACAGCAACAACAATAAGCTACAACAACAACTAGAAGCTACAACAACAACAACAAGAAGCTACAACAACAACAAGAAGCTACAGCCACAACAAGAAGCTACAGCCACGACAAGAAGCTACAGCAACAACAATAAGCTACAACAACAACTAGAAGCTACAACAACAACAACAATAAGCTACAACAACAACTAGAAGCTACAACAACAACAACAAGAAGCTACAACAACAACAAGAAGCTACAGCCACAACAAGAAGCTACAGCCACAACAAGAAGCTACAGCCACGACAAGAAGCTACAACAACAACAAGAAGCTACAGCCACAACAAGAAGCTACAGCCACGACAAGAAGCTACAGCAACAAAAAGAAGCTGAAGCAACAACAAGAAGCTACAGCAACAACAAGAAGCTACATCAACAACAACAAGCTACAGCAAAAACAAGAAGCTACAGCAACAACAAGAACCTACAACAACAACAAGAAGCTACAGCAACAAGAAGAAGCTACAGCAACAACAAGAAGCTACAGCAACAACAAGAAGCTACAGCAACAACAAGAAGCTACAGCAACAACAATAAGCTACAACAACAACAAGAAGCTACAGCAACAACATGAAGCTACAGCCATAACAAGAAGCTACAGCCACGACAAGAAGCTACAGCAACAACAACAAGCTACAGCAACAACAAGAAGCTACAACAACAACAAGAAGCTACAGCAACAACTAGAAGCTACAACAACAACAAGAAGCTACAACAACAAGAAGCTACAGCAGCAACACGAAGCTACAGCAGCACCAAGAAGCTACAACAACAACAAGAAGCTACAACAACAACAAGAAGCTACAACAACAACAAAAAGCTACAGCAACAACAAGAAGCTACAGCAACAACAACATAAAGCTACATTAACAACAAGAAGCGACAGCAACAACAAGAAGCTACAACAACAACTAAAAACTACAGCAACAACAAGAAGCTACAGCAACAACAAGAAGCTACAACAACAACAAGAAACCACAGCAACAACAAGAAGCGACAGCAACAACAATAAGCTACAACAACAACAAGAAGCTACAGCAACAGCAAGAAGCTACAGCAACAAGAAGAAGCTACAACAACAGCAACAAGCTACAACAACAACAAGAAACCACAGCAGCAACAAGAAGCTACAGCAACAACAACACGCGACAGCAACAACAATAAGCTACAACAACAACAACAAGAAGCTACAGCAACAGCAAGAAGCTACAGCAACAACAATAAGCTACAACAACAACAAGAAGCTACAGCAACAGCAAGAAGCTACAGCAACAAGAAGAAGCTGGATCAACAACAAGAAGCTACAACAACAACAAGAAGCTACAGCAACAACAAGAAGCCACAGCAACATCACTACTGCAAGAACAAACACAAAAGCTAAAGCAACAAGAAGAAGGTACAACAACACCAAATAGCCACAACAATAGTAAAAACCTACAGCAACGATAAAAAGTGACAGCAACATCACTGGAAGAACCCATACTATAACAACAAACATAAGAAGCTTAAGCAAGAACAAGAAGGTATAACGACATTAAATAGCCAGAGCAATAGTAAAAACCTACAGCAACAACAAAAAGTGACAGCAACAGCACTAGAATCACACTGCCGGAACAACAGTAGCCTTAGAAAGCTCAGCATTGGAAACAGTGACAGCTGAATCATCTGCGACAACAAGCACGCCATCAAAACAACAACCACAATCAGTAGTGATATCAACCATGACCAGCTCCGTCAACCATGACCAGCTGTAGCAGCTAATATTGTAGTAATAGCAACGGCAACATCAACAATAACAACAGCGGAAGCGACACTATCCACAATTACAGCAATGGGAACATATTATTAGACAGGAAAATGTGTAATTATATGGTGAATACATCAAGCAATTAACAAAACATTTTTTTTGCTGTATCTTTCTATGATTTTTATGTTACATGAATGGTCACGGACAATACCTGTATCTTTATGAATTAAAACATTATGTTGTTGGGAGCATGAATCTAGCCCAGTTTCTCCTGGACGAGAATCAAACATCCTACCCGCTGATCCTTTCTAGTCCATATTTTCAGATGCAGAAACCACAGCGATATTTTATCCACTAAATAATGCAGCTTTATTACCGAGTCTGTGATGTTGTTTACGGTGATGACACACCAATTTATTGTAGCGTTATAATTATCGTTTACGGTTTTGTGATAACATCATTACCAAAAAAAACACACATTTTCTATGAACAAGTAAATTTGTTCTCCTGCAACATTTTTAATGCAAAAATAGTAATGACGAATGTCAATGATGAAAGAGTTTTGTTCTCAATGTTCAATATTCATTCAGGCATTTTGGTTTAATTAGAAAACGTACAAATCCGTTTGTTTGCTCAAAAACTCATGCAAATTTCCAACTAAAACAGAAGCTGTCCTAATTTAACAGTTAAATAAACACGTAAGGAGAATTAACCCTCGTGCTGATAAATGTTTTGTTAGGATTTGACATTCAGTCCAAGCTGGCGCATTTTTCGCCTTTAAATAACGAAAATGACTATTTATAAAAAATAGACATTTACAAAATTGAGTGTTTTGATTATTTGAGTATTTATCACAAACTATTTTATCAATTTCAGTCGCCTTTCCTTTTGTTTCAAACGATATATTTACAATTTTTAAACCGTATATTTATGGTTCTAGCAGGACAATTGTTAACCAGAAGGTAATTTTCTAGCATATTTCTCAATATTTCCCTTTACAGCTTAGACTTGAATCATAATATAATAAAACCGTTTACATCCAAATGGTGACATTTTGAAATCTGATAAAGGTGATTTTTGTGAAAAACATTTCCACTAGAAATATTTCCTCTTGTGTGCTGACAGCAGCTGCAGCAGACTTCCCACTTCGGGGGTGTTTATTTATTTATCTCAGTTGGAATGAATAATTGAAATTTAAATCTGTGATTGAGTCCCATAATCAACCAGTCTGCTTAAAACTAGAACTTGATATTGATCATTGAATGACTGATTTTTTTGCAAAGTGAAGAGCTTCGAGTGGACAATTGAAATCGTGATTGAAAACATCAATATGCAGGCTTTCTTCTAAATCAATTACATGTGTGTTGTTATTTGATGACGTAATACTCCGGGTAAAATTAAGTTTGATAAATAAGCTATATATACAATTTAAAATTGGATAAACAAAAAGTCATATATATTATTAATTCCTTTATCAAAATAACATTGAAATGTCCTATCCGCTACCTGCAAGAGGCGCGTCGTAGTCTTCTGAAAAGCCTGGTTGTGTCCATTGCAGGCCAAGCCAATTTGCTGCAGTAATATGTTTTTTTGGTTCTCTTTTCAAATCCCGAGGGATAAAGCAGAAATCCTGACAGTACACGCCTGTACATTATAGTCCACGTTTTTAAATGCGGCTATAAAAATCCAGGGTAAGTTACGTTATTTGACGTACAGTTACGTATGTTCACGGCTTTGCTCACTTAATGTTATGGATCTAGTCAGCGGGACGCAATTTCTGGTCAGTAAAATAGGCAAAAACGTTTTAATTTTTATGCAGGCTATAAGCCAAAAGATGCAAAATATGAATTAACGCTAGATAATGTAATAATTGAGTCCCTGTGTGATATCTTTATGCAACGAGTTTTGATGTTAAATATCACAATGATTCTAGTGTTCAATATGTCACTGTGAGATACTTAACCCTTAAAGCACTGAAATAGATTAATATATGACCCAAGAGACCAAAGGATATTTTCGATTTGAAATAATCACAAAAGTCCAAGTTAGCTACATGTAATTTCGCTTCATTTAAATATATGCTGTGGGTCTACGGCCATTATAAATATTCTACTCTTTCAGTGCGAGGAATAACTTTAGACGTCAGAATCGGGTGTCTATGGAGGTCATATTCTGACGTCTGAAGTCGCTCCCCGCGCTGAAGGAGTGAAATATCCCAGTGACTGTGGTATTTAAAATGTCACCGTAAGGTACTTTACATAGAGTGGATGTTGATGTAAGTAGAGGAATAACAGGCTTAGAGGATCAGATGTTGATGTTGCTGTTGGCTCAACATTAATTCAACCCTGATGTAGCGTCTCGTGTCTGGTGTGATCTGGTGGTTATTACTTCGGACAGCAGACATGTGTTGTTTATTGTAGGACCGGTGTCGTAGACAGTGGCCCTGCATTAAAGCTTGGGTCAAACAGAAAAATCTTTCTAGAAAGTCCCCACTCCAATAGGGGGTTTTAACACCATTTCAGCAAGGCCTCGGTCGGCGACCTCGGGAGCAGCGAGCCTTACGTGGGAAGATGATTATTCACAAAACCAAATGAACACCAAACACACTATGATACATAAATTGTTCATCCTTGAATCTCAATCACATGACTTGGTACTGCTGTTTTTGTTGTTGCTGCAGCTGCTAAAATTGCTCACGTGTCATAATTAGCATTTAATTGCATTAAACATAAAATGACGATGCTTCTAGAGTAGTGTTCAGCTCTACCGTTTGTCGCGCTAGAGATCGAGAGTTCTTCTCCAGCTATGGGTCTTGAAGTTTCGAAGAAATCTAATATTTATTATCACTCATTTTTATCAATTTAATATTATTGCGAGCCTCTGACTGAGAGGTAGCACGATTTGCCTCTGACCGCCAGCGTTCGAGTTTAAAATTATGCATCTGGAGGGCAGCGTCATCTGATTCATCGCACCTTTCTCAGAAGGCTCTTCTGGATCAGTTTAGCCTATGTATGTTCATTCATTTATTTGCAGGACATGTACTAGAATTTATATTTAAATTTATCAAAAAATATCTTGAATAACTAAATATGCCCACTGATGCCAACAGGGCACCATACGGAGTGTGATGTTACTAATAGTGTGGTACACAAGTTAGAATTATTCAACCTAATTATATGAGGCCCTGTATATTTTTTTCCATCACGTCTCGTCAAGTGGCACGGAGATAAATTGAACATACCACTTTGAGTAACGATAAGTCAATAACGGCATTTACATTTACTAATATTTCAAACTGGAAAACCCGGTTTAGTTTTACTTCAGCAACGTCATCACTGATATTTATGGTCTTGCTGTAGTACTATTTCATACGATAATTGAAGAAAATGTTTCCTAGCCGCTAGTCAGTGATCAGTAGTTAGTTGTGTTTGCAGTTTGTAATCAGTAGTCAGTTGTGTTTTCAGTTTGTGATCAGTAGGTAGTTGTGATTTAGTCTGTGATCAGTAGGTAGTTGTGTTTTAGTCTGTGATCAGTAGGTAGTTGTGTTTTAGTCTGTGATCAGTAGGTAGTTGTGTTTTAGTCTGTGATCAGTAGGTAGTTGTGTTTGCAGTTTGTAATCAGTAGTCAGTTGTGTTTTCAGTTTGTGATCAGTAGGTAGTTGTGATTTAGTCTGTGATCAGTAGGTAGTTGTGTTTTAGTCTGTGATCAGTAGGTAGTTGTGTTTTAGTCAGTGAGCAACTATAAACACACACGATACATAGTCAAATATTGAAACAATACTTTTGCAATGAGTTGTGTTTTGCTAAAAAGCACACACTAATAAATGAGTTGGCTGATGCGGTTGTTTTATTACGATTATTTTTCAGTATGCTGGGATTCGGAGAAGTAATATTGCAAAACAGAGCACCAAGAAAAATATTCAGAGGCTATCCTATTCTGTCGCTTATTATCACATCGAAATTAATCAGTCTTGTAGTCAATTCGTTGTCTATTTTTGTTATTCTTCAATAAGTGAGACGTTGTAATTCAATTAAAGATATATTAATTTAACACTTATTAAGTGTATTTAGTTTTCTAAGCCAAGTTCGTTTTCATTTTTCCATCCGTCGCCACTTTTTGTGAAGCCAATAATTGTTAGTTTCTTCCATAAACACAATTATGCCAGTAATTGTTAGTTTCTTCAATAAACACAATTATTTTTGGAATTAATATAATTAGACTTTTATTTCATCACGTATATTTGAGGTCTCGCGGTAAACATTTCTAGAGAGAACAAATTATAGAAGTTTGCTAGTATTAACCCGATGACATATAGATAGTTGTATTTCTTCAACAGACACGTTTTCAAACAGGCTGGGGACATATTCGCAATAAATAAGCTATATATACCTCAGGAATTCTACACATCATACATCGGTCCGACGTAGTGCAAACGTTTTTTTAATGACATCATGGCTAATAATAATTTTCTGCGAAAAACTACAAACAAAAATATGCAATCCCTAAACTTTCCGCTGCAGTTATTTTTTTTCAAGTTTTATCGTTTTAGAGTTACTCATTGTAGTGTTGTCGATTTTAATGCTTCTGATTTTGCTTCCACTAATGTTGTTGATTTTGATGTGGGGACATAAATGTTGTCGATTTTATGTTTGCTTATGTTACTGATGTATTCCTTAGCATATCTGTCTTCCACCATTCTATGCTGAGTAAATCCTACCAGGTTTCCTTTCTATTCTGGTGGAATTTGTTCAGCCATGAGTGAGTGATGTAGAAGTATATCCATAATAGCGTCATCAGCAAACCGTTAACAGAAACCAGAGTGCCGCACTAACTTGGTGTAATATGGTAATAAATTAAACCACCCGATATTGACTGTATTGTATCTATTCAGTAAACAGAAGATGGCGATTATTTGTAGGTTTAAAGTAGACCCATACACCATGCGCCATGTTTAGCCAATATTAACCAAACGTAGACTATTAGCATCCAAGTATTCATGTGCAATATAATAAATAAATAAATAAATAAATAAATAAATGAATAAATAAATAAATAAATAAATAAATAAATAAATAAATAAATAAATAAATAAATAAATAAATAAATAAATAAATAAATAAATAAATAAATAAATAAATAAATAAATAAATAAATAAAGAGATTGATTGATTGATTGATTGATTGATTGATTGATTGATTGATTGATTGATTGATTGATTGAATAATTGATTAATTGATTGATTGATTGATTGATTGATTGATTGATTGATTGATTGATTGATTGATTGATTGATTGATTGATTGATTGATTGATTGATTGATTGATCGATCGATCGATCGATTGATTGATTGATTGATTGATTGATTGATTGAATGGTTGCTTGATCGATTAACAGGTTGATTGATTCAGTTGATTGATTGATTGGTTGATTGATTGATAGAGTGATTGAATTGTTTTGTATGTTAAAAAATTAATACCAAATTTTCTAACCTTCACTCATTTATTTTACACTTGAAAATATTTGTTACACTTAAATGCTACTTATATATGTGATATTTTATGTTTCATAGTTTGTCTTTTCCTGCTTATTTTGTATTCACACATTAAAGATTTCTACATTTAAATGTTATTCGTAGGTCACATTATTTTGTCTTTTTTTTGTTTGTTTGTTTCTTTTCTACTGCCACACTGATAATACTTATATATTTATTTTCTGTGCAATGTTTAGGTGGCTATCATGTGAGCGACTTTAAAAGTCTTAATGATGGTCTCCAGCTAAAACAATTATATATGTTTCTTATTATTATATTCTGTGTTTATATGGCAAATAAATGTTATGTTATGTTATGTTATATGTTATGTTGATCGATTAATTGAGCTATGATAAGATAACTGGCTGTTATGTGTATGTACATTTCAATTTTGTTATTAATATTACAATAAGCCATTTATAAAAATAACCCTTACGTAAAGGGTATAATAATGTCATAACGCCAATAAGCAAATATGACACTTGGATGAAAATCGTTGGGCTCATAATATACTCAAATTCTCAGTTCTTTGGAAACTTTCTTATTGATTTCCTCGACCAGCAATTTTATTTGCCTAGGGGTTTGAGATTTTATGCTACTTTTATTCATTAAGTGATCAATATGAATTGTGGTTTTATGCTGACAGGCTGATCATGGGACTCGTTCACAGTTATAAGTTATGGTTTTATGCCGACAGGCTGATCATGGGGCTCGTTCACAGTTATAGCTCCCATTTATATTTTGACCTGCTGTGAATAAATCAGCATCCCCGGCATCCTGCAGTGACTGTTAAGACGACATGAGGAAATAGCCATTTCTAGTCCAACTCTTTCCGGACCAATATTCATAAGTTATATACGTAAGAAAATCCAGATTCGCAGCTTTCTGCACATTTTTCTGCCAAATTTAACAATTTGTATACCCATAGATGATATAACTATGGCATTTGCTCTTACAAAGGTAGAGCTGTTGTAGTAGTTGTCAGTATTATTTTGCTTCAGTTCTGTTTGTTTCTACTCTTATTACAGAAAGAGCAGTTCTGCGGTTGGTTTTGCTGTTGTGACACTTGAAGCACACTGATTGAAGTGAAATTATAATTTCCCTGATGTGTTTAATGAATTTTAATGGGGCTATCTAACATGCAAATTAGCTCATAATTAGGGACAATCAAGGCTCGTTCATGGCGTGCACACATCAACTTAGTTGATGTCTTCATCACCTCCCAGTACTCACGTTAGCTGAACCAATGGTAGTTTAATGCCACTGCATACGATGCCAGACTGTATTAAAAAAGGATTAATTGTGCAAATTAGCTTGATCACAAACCACAGCCGCGTGGTCAAAAGGATATAGGTCAATTACCAAGTCCATATTATGTTGATATACAGCTCTAGAAGATGTAACCGCTTCTATAATCCAGCTCTGATCAAGTCTGTCACCAGGTCGATGAGTACAAGGCATATTTTCACTGTTTTTAAAAATGAATTGACTGAAGTGAAATTAGCATTTCCTTATGTTAATTGTATTTTAGTCGGGCTATTTAACATGCAAATTAGCTCCTAATTAGGGATAATGCTGGCTCGTTCATGGCGCATTCACATTAGTTTAGTTGATGTCTTCATGACTAGATCACCTCCAGTAATCACGGGATGCTGAGTCACTACTGGTTTAATGTAGACCCTCAGTATGTGAGACCCGAGAACATCAAGCCAATGTTGGCTCAATATATCATTCCTACTGGGATCATGCTGCAAACAAAGCATTGCTAAAGTGGACAGAGCTGTTTGATCTTTATTATGTTGTTGAACGCATCTATTAGTTAGCTCTACATCCCACACTCCTCATCTCAGATTTTCTCAGCTAATCCTGTTGATCTCTTCATCATGCTCATATCGTCGCCTCGGAGCTAAAGGATCCTATCTGCCACTCTAACGAGTGTCAGATAGGATCCTTTAGCTCCGAGGCGACGATGTGCACAACCCGTCATCATCTACTTTACGTTACAGAACTATAAATTATAAATTGATAAACCTATCGTTCTAAACAAAATGAGCTTAGCTAAATGGTAATCTATATAACATCTATCAGAATTATTAGATTATTTTATTTCCCTTGTTGTTGTTTTAATTAAGTACTTTATATATTTAAAAAACGGAACAGATGACATATCAAATGAAAAATGGATGTCACTTTTATTCATTACACACACACATTTGTTCGAAAACCACTCTGTTTCTCTTTTCAAACAGACTATATGGTGATTGGATGGAAACATTATGCTTTGTAGTCTTTGTAGTCTGCTATTTCGTTCTAGAATTAATGTTACTTAGGCCTATATCACTGTAATTTACCAGGACAACCGCTGTCGTCATGGCCCTTAATGTAGTTATTGTATGGGTGACAGATTTTGTTGCTCCTCATTAATCAGAATGCAGCTCTGTTCAGTGCTGCCTTTTCTGGCTCGGTGCTGCTGCTGCTCATCTCCTCTGTCTGCTGTTGATGCTGGCGCTGCTGCTGTTGTTGCAGCTCTGTATCTCGCTGATTCTGTTGTTGCTGCTACTGCTGCTACTGCTGCTGTTGCTGTTTTGAGGGAATCTGATGTTGCTGCTGATGATGATTCTCCCTGCTTTTTCCCTCTGCTCTGCAGCGCCAGCATCAGTCTCTCGGAGAATGGTGGTCACGCTGGCAGCACTGCAGGCGGCATGGCGTTTTAAATGTTATTGGGATAGAAAAATCAGGGAGTGCTTCAAACATGGATATACAACGCTGTTGGATTATCCCTGACATAAGATTATGTAACAATTGTGTTTATAGGAATGACAGTCACATAATCTTTGTTTTTAGGCTGACGTGGTTTGTTTAGTGATGATCCTTTAATCCGAGGCTACAAAAAGTGTAAACGTGTGCTTTAACTTCATCCCACCATCAGAAAGTGTTTGGTTTGATTGTGAGTTTGTTCATATCCGGATATGTCAGGGTTTCACTCGTCATTTTCTTTCTTGTTAGGATTAGGATCCAGTTTTATTGTGAGTTTTCTCGTGAGCTCTTTCTTTTCTTCTCCAATCAACAATATGTGGACACATAGTGATAACACAGTGACCAGTGTGTACATAGCGAGACAACCACTGAGTCATATGGACCTGATCAACTCATCATTTCTCTATAACACTCTCAATCTAAACGTGGACCAGTCTACTCATAGAGGTTAGTTAATAACTAATTAGTAAAATACAACTTTAAATTTATATTGCCAAATTTATGGTGAGAATTTCACTTAATATGATTACTAATTTATAGATTATTTCATTTGAATCATTGAAATTAAAGTCTGGTATTGAGAAAGGCCTCTAGGTGTTATAAATGAACGAATGCAATTATAGCCCTAGTGGTCTGATGCGGATTGCGCTCCAGACAATATTGATTTGTGAGGGGGGGGGGGGGGTTTCTTTGAGATCTAAATGTTAGCGCGATTGACTAACCTGCAAGCCTCGACTTCTGCACCAGGTCCACTGCCCGTGTCGAGGTGGTATACGTACATAATACTATATTATATCTTCTGCTAGCTATGTAAAAAACAATAAAATGTTGGAACAAGACTTTGTTGTGTTAACAGACAAATACGTTGCATCTCAGGATTTAGTTCGGAAGGTTCGAATCTTGTGCTGGGTGATGACTTCAGCAGAAAATCTCCACCGTCGAGCCATCCACGTACAAGCCACCTGGGCGAAACGCTGTGATAAAGTGCTGTATGTTAGTGATAAATATGACAGGGACTTCCCCACCGTAAACATACAGGTAAAAATGTTATGTCAGCAAAAATAAACTGTAATGCGTTTAGCTGGGTATGATATATTTACAGCAGATTCATCCTAAATAAACATGAACATAAAAATGGCATAATGTAAGATGAATTATTTAGTTATTTATTGTAAGAAAATTCTGCTGCAATTAAATTGTGAAACCTTTAGCTTTAAAATTTAATACTTTTTAGCATAAAATATATTTTCTTGCAGTTATGTTTTATATAATATGAAAACTATGTTATTTTTACAGTATAGTAAACTTCATACTGTTTTTAAAAAAGACAACATTTTCCATCCAGAAAAATATCTTAAGCCTTGAAGCAGGAAGTTAAGTAGTTTAAATCACCCCTCACTTGAAGCTGTGTCTCGCTACCCCGACCCGCAACTTAAAGGGCGTGAATATCAATCATTTGATTTGATTGGCAAATAAAAAAGGTTAAAAGCGATATAGTCGTTATCAGGGTTTATATTTTTATATGAACTGGTTGTTTTTCTTCCAGGTTCCGAGTGGAAGGGATCATTTAGTGGAGAGAACAATGAGATCGTTTGATTATATTTACACTCACTATCTGGTGGAGGCTGATTGGTTTGTCAAGGCTGATGACACTTATGTTATCATGGAGAATCTACGTTACTTGCTCTCTGCCCACCACCCTGATCAACCTGTCTATTTTGGTCAACATTTTAAGGCTGTTGTATCTCAGGGCTACATGAGTGGAGGTGCAGGTTATGTCATCAGCAGAGAAGCTCTCCGCAGATTTGGAAACAGATCAGCTGATTTATGTCGAGAAGATGGCGGTGCTGAAGATGTGGAGTTTGGTAAATGTCTGGAAAAGCTACAAGTTCCACCTAAGGACTCACGTGACAAACTGGGACGAAGTCGTTTCCACTGTTTTAATCCAGCGACACATTTTCATGGCTATTATCCGGATTGATATTATAGTTATGATAAATACTTAACCACTCAGGTACGTTTACATTGTATCACATACAAAGTAATATTTGTGTTTTTACTTTTTCAATCATTGTTTAATGAGACAGTGGTTCGAATATTTTTATACATGTAGGTATATTATTTTTTGTTCCTATCAATAAATGATAGATTCTTGTCAAATTGATATAATATGATGTGTAATTTTCTATCATATATTGTTCACAATAACTACAGGCATTTCAGTTAGATGTTGATTAAGTTGTCCTATTTTTTCTATGAAATATTTTATAAGTGATGAAGTGTTCATTCATTAAGTTTATGCACTATTATGTTCAACATAATATACTATTCTACATGATAGCCTTTATGTGAGTCGTTCAAATTTAAATGTTCTTTTTCTTGTCACAGGGACCAGCCAACATGAGTGACTATGCCATTAGTTTTCATTACATCACAGCTAAACAGATGTATGAACTGGAGTATTATATTTATCACCTCAGACCTCATGGATTAATGTCTGAAAACCAGGATTTAAACAGAAAACCCACCTAACACAAGATATACCTAATGAGTTTGTGTGACCAACTAGGATTGTTGAAAATTCATTTGTCTTTGTCTTTGACCAAATATTAATATTGGGTGTAATCAACTGATGAATACGCCAAAGATCATAGCTCGTCATCACCATTTCTGACGGGATTTATGTAACATTACCAAGATCATCAAACAACAAGAAGGATTTAAATACAAACATTCCCTGGATATAAATCAGATAGTAATCAGCTGATGAGAATGGCTTACCATGGTCACTGATCAAATATTTACTTTGGAAAATTGGTTGTGATTAGAATGTCTTTACATCAGACCAATTAGAATGTACTGCATGTTCTCCTGGTCTGCATTTTGAAGAGGGTTCATTTAACTTTACCATGGCCACGACGCTCCTAAACAAATTAAACCACGAATAAATAAATTTATCCACCAGCTACTGATCAATTATTATTATGTATTTCACGAGTGCATACCGGCTGAACCAATCCAATAAACACCCCATAAAAGCACCACATAACTCTAGGCAAAGCCATATTGGTGCCGACATTTATGGCTTCTGCTTCAATAAACATTGTCCAGCTGTAGCTCGTATAGCTGAACAGAACAGCAACTAATCAACCCTCTATGGCCCATGTGTGTATATAATTGTATGTGATAACTCTGTTGTATTAAGAGAAACATATTTGTATCAGGATTTGACCTTTAACAGTCCTGGTTAGTCACAGTACTATTCAATTTAATGATATTATCTGTCACACTACTCAAAGGTTTGCTGTTGACAATCATTTATAATATCACGGTGAACCAATATTGTGGGTAGACGATTGGCCACAGTAATCTGTACTTTGTATGTGAAGAATAAACTTCTGATCCTAGACTTCATCCCATTTCTCATCTAAACACTTTGGCTGTTAGCATTCACAACGACTCACAACGCCAGAGATCGCATTTCGAATCCTTTGTCTGGAGGGCAGTGTCTCATTTCGTCTCATTTATCTCAGGAAGTTATCCTGGCCCAGTTTAGCATATATGTTCGCCCAAATAATATCATTCATTTATTCATTTATTCATTCATTTATTCATTCATTGAATCATTCATTCATTCATTCAGTCATTCAGTCTGACAACAATTGATCTGTTTTTATTGAAACAATTTGGTGGGATGAACATTAATTCACTGGGAACTACCTTTGAGAATAAGATCACTTATTGTTGATGTTCTCCATTCTTCATTAATGATTAATAATATTGAGAACCTAGGAGATGTGCTTGTTCATGAGTTACTATTGCGACGTAATCACCAAAACGCAAAATAACTGAAACGCTTTATTAACTTGATGTGTGATCACCATAAACTGTATCGCGTTCCTACTGGTCAACCTAACAACAAAAAAAAACAATAATAACTTAATTACAAAGTGAGGCATCATTAAATTTCTCCAGTGTATTTATGGTTATGTGATTTTTCAAATGAAACAAGTAACAAATTATCAATAAAAAATATAAATAATACAATAATGGCAATAACAATTCTGCCCATAGTCTATGTTTGTAGTCATAGTATTATGTGCTAGACAAAAAATATGCAGCTCCGAACACCGGATCTCTAAACACAGCACAATCCAATATATTGGGGAGGAGAGATTCTGGCTGATTTAACATTACCAGGCTTCAGTGTCTCTGTGGCTGGAGACAGATGGTGGATCTAATAGGATGTCTCAGTCAGGACACATGTAGATTGAAAAAAACATGCTCAATTGCCCACACCAGCTCAATATAAACATTGTCAATGTGATTTAACCGTCAGCTATTTCTTCTTTATTAAAACACGATTCATCACTCGGGTCACACAAACCACACTCTGGCAAAGTGTCTACTTTCAGCTACACAAACCTTGGCTACCTGATGTAGTATGCAATAAAAAAACCAGGAACTATTGTAAGACTGACATAATGATATGTTTTTACCCAGAAAGCACCAGTCTTTGGGGCGATGTTGGGCTAATGTTGGGCCGATGTCGTAGAAGGTGACCAAACGTTAGTCTAGCATCGGGTCAATATCTGGTGCCTCCTGAGTAGAGAATAAACAGGGAATGTCGGATGTTTCGGTTATAAAACTCTATTGTTAATGAACATACATTACTCACGTCAGAAATAATAGATTTTTTATTTGAAATAAGTAAGTCACACACAGAGATTATGTACTTTATAATGAGCACCGAACTCTTCTGAACATTTTAACGAATTATTCTGTATATATATTATTCAATACAGACGACACAAATAGCCCCCCCCCCCTACTGCATGAAATATTTGACGTAATTCTAAAACGTCATGGTAATCTGGGAAGGAGGTGAATGGGATTAATCTAGGAATGCTGAGAGGGCGAAGCGTGGACCTGATTGTCATATATCAATCACTACATACAAAATGCACGCTGTTTGGATTGAACTCCTACCCACAGTAAAGGAGTACATGTAATATTTAAACTTGTGCAATGCGTGGTTTCTTTACTTCACATTTTGTGGCAAATTGTGAAATATTACGACCGAAAGGAATTTATGCCCTACTTTTAGCATGCTTTTTGTATTTGTATGTGTTCTTATCATGAGCGGGATTTGAGCTTCGTATCTTAAGAGTTGCAGGATTTGTAAAAAGTAGAGGATGGTGCACAGACTGACTAAATCACCTAAACGTACAGCTTTCTGACCAATTCCTGGATTACTCGGGATTTGAAAGAGGAGCACAAATTGCTTCAGCAAATTGGATTGGATTTAATTGAATGCAATCGGGTTTTCTTGAAGACGAAGACGTGCCTCTAGCAGATATTTCCAAAGAATTTGCAACATTTATTAATGCTATTCAGACAACAGATCAAATTAATAGTACGTATTCACTATGAACTGTTTTTCTGTTACTCATAATGTTTATGCTCTCGGCTGCTGCTGCTGCTGCTAGTACTGGTGCTGCTGGTACTGCTGGTGCTGCTTTTGCTGTTGCTGCTGCTGCTGCTGCTAGCACTGCTGCTAGTACTGCTGCTGCTGCTTCTGCTGCTGATAGAACTGCTGCTGCTGCTTCTGCTTCTGCTGCTGCTTCTGCTGCTGCTTTTGCTGCTGCTGCTGCTGCTGCTGCTGCTAGTACTGCTGCTGCTGCTGCTGCTGTTGCTGCTGCTTCTGCTGCCGCTGCTGCTGCTACTGCTTCTGCTGTTGCTGCTGTTGCTGCTGCTCCTGCGCAGTCATTCCAAGTGTTTATGAGAAGACATAATTAAATTAAAGTTGGCAAGTCACATGTTTAATACATATCTACAAACAAAATATAATTATAAGTCTGAATGATTGCATGGTTGAATCGTTTTGCATTTATTTTTAGACCAGTCTGGGGAAATTGACTAGAGATATTTTCCGTCTGACACGAAATCTATAACTAATTTAAATGCGGCAACGCACAGTAGATTGTAATAGAGAGAGAAAATAGCATAAACGTGAGTTAAAAAAAATCATGTTAAAATTCCAGTTCAAATAAAATTATTTTTTTATATTTTTTTTTGTGGACCCATCCGCTTAGCATCTCGTTCTTCATTAATATTCTAACTGATATTTGTATTATAACAAGGTAAAAATGGTCAGACGATGTTGTGCATAGTACTGAGCTGGTGGATATTGTAACATCAAGGCTATTGATTGGGCTGATCTGAGATATTTGTTTCCATTGCATCTGAATGGAGGGTAATTAAGGTGCAAATAAAGAGTGTCACAGACACACAGTTCCTCCTCCACTGCTCGCCAGCCTTTTGCCACATGTGTGTTTGCGCAGCTCATTGTGTCGTACTCCTCACTCACCAAAGTTAAAACACACCTCTACATTTTTTGCTTTGTCTGACCACCACATTCTAAGCTGGGAACGGAGAGTTATTGTTGATCAAGTAAATACCGATTATCATGGTAGGCCTATGGTGCTATAATGAGTGAGACCGTGAACACCACAGTCCCTGAGTCACTGGGATATTTAAAGTAGGTGGGTCATCATGGATAAACATTGTGGCCCCACCCACATGCGCAACATGGTCAAAGCCCAGCTGCTTTAAGGTCAAATTGTACTCTCTAAGTACACATCAAGACAAGTATCACATTAAGACATATGATGCCTAATCTTCATTTTATTTTTAGTTTTGGTTTATAACATAATATGTATTTATATGGCGATGTATATGTGCTTAAGTACTTTATTGCTATGTCACACACATTTTTTATATACCTCGTACGTACGTATTTGTATTTGTTATTGTGTGTTTGTACCTGAATCCGATAGCAATTGCACATCATTAAACTTATGTGTAGATATCGACAATGGATTGTTCCTTGGCCCCAGGCACATCTCTGGTAAAAGTTTCATGCAAATCCGTTCAGTTCATTACTTTGTAATTAAGTAATCCTGCGGATGGACAAACATACCGACAAACAAACACGACTAAAACATAACCTTCTTTGGCGGAGGTGTGTAGCGTGTGCAATAGAAACTCTCAATGCTTAGTCATTGGCCACATGACACGCATCTTTATCATTGATCACAATCAATGATCAACATGACGATGTACGTGTCTTTTCCACAGACAGGTTGGTCAAGGGAGACATTCTCCATAATAGCCATCATTTATATCTGACCCGCGGCTGATAAACGAACATCCCCAGTCGGGACGTAGCTGCTTTCACCACGGCAACAAGAAATATTCATTTCCAATCCAAGAGTGGAGTTTATAGTGGACTATATTATTTATAGTGGACTATATTAGCCTAGCACAGCATGGTATAATATAGAGCACGTTGGTCTAAACACTAAGTATACCCAATTAAGTTGACACTCATAATATTTAGTTGAAATATATTTCATGCAATTTTAGAGTTGATAAAAGTCCGAATGAAGTCCATTTCTTATAGTAGGGGAGCGAATCAACCGGGTGAGTGGCAAAGATCTGATAATTGATTCCACCTCAGAAAATGGTCATTTATTAAGCAATCCATGTTTTACAAGTACCGTTTTGTGCGAAAAGTATTTTTTAACGTTTTTACTTTTCACAACCAATAAAGGCGTACATATATATATTTTTTTAATAAATAAATATTTCGATTTTGGTGACTGTCACTCAACACGATATATCCCAAATGACCCAACAATATAATAGACACACTTAAAGACGTTTTGGTAAGCATTAAGCCCAAATTTAGTGACAAATTCTTCAATTTTTATGAAAAAATTGTAAATTTTATTATTTTCAGAAAGGTTCAAAGTATTTTGAAAATATTACAAAAAAGAATGGTTTAGTGTATCATCATACCTTAAAAATTCCCCACACTATACAGACAATAGTGTATTAAGATATTAGGTATTAAGATATTTTTTTTAAATAAATGAATATATAAAAACCGACTGAATATGATGCTATCACCCTTACCCCCGAATTTTTAGTTTTCGAGACAAAAAAATGATATTTTTATTTAATGGGTTGATATAAATAAATAATTTGTCCCAATTAAGCTTACAGAGACATGGTATTTGCTAACCCCCCCCCTCTAGTGATAAAAAGGTAAAATATTTTCCAAAATTTTCTGGGGGTGGTCTAGCCGAATTTATTGACCACATCACTGGTAGAAATAATGTATTACAAAAGACAGTTGACCTTAAATGGACTAGTTTCCACAATTTTCTAAATTTCATTATACACCAGTGTCCATCTTAGACGTCATATTTAAAAACTGAAAACACAAATTAATTGACCAATAATAGTGCCAATATTGTAGCTACTGCAATATTATCAATCCAGTGTCATTAATAATGAATTTATTATTTTAAATTGAAAAAAGTCCATATTGACAACACAGAGGTGCTCGTTAAGAAAGCTTATTGTGCTGGGAGTGGTCTAGTTGGTCTCACCAAAATAGTTGAAATGGTATCATTCATATTTCGTTTCTACACATCGCCCCCCTACACGAATCAGCAACGACATGGTTCTTGGGTGTTTTTGCAACGTATAGTGAAAAAGGTATACTCGTTTAAAATCGCCACATTACATTAAGCGCAGCGAGATAATAATTTATCTGTAATGTTTGTATCTTTCGCAGTGAACAAAATGACGTGTGGATCGATCTATTTTCAATACTTGACGTGTATTGTGTCCTGAAAGCATTCAGATTGATTAATGACGTGTGTTATTCACACATGAACGGTACAATTTGTCACACAAACTGCTCATTACTGAATCTAAATCGACATCTTTTTGACGCTCGCTGCTGTTGTTATTGCTGCTGCTGCATATTGCTCTTGTTGTTGCTGCTGTCGCCGCTACTCCTGCTGTCGCATGGTCACCAGTGTGTAGGTTTTTTTTCTGTAGTTTTCAGGTCCCATACAAATAAAATCCCTGCAAAGCAAAAAAATGGCAGCAGGTTGGGAACGGATAACAAATCCTTAGGACAGCCTTGGCTAAATGTTTCACCGACGTGTCTTATGCATTTGGTTGTTAGTTCTCTTTCAAATATTTCCACTAGGCGTGACGATAGCAACGACAAGAATATCTGGGGGATAATTATTTATTAGTATCAGGTGGGAATATAAACGAGAGGTGTAATGGGGAATGTGTCCCCAGTCAGCATGTCTGCATATTAAAACATTGATAATTCTATCACTGCCGGTAGCTATGAAAACACATACACAATTTGAATTCTAAAGAATATTTTTTTTTAAATATATTCTTCACACATTAGGAGCTGTATGTATACGATAAAATATAACCACTACTCGTGAACTATTAAGTTAAAATTCACAATTTAACATTCTTGAAATCAACCATGTTCTAAACCAATATCTAATTCAACCACAAACAACTTGTTTTGTTAAAGTATAGTGTGAGTAAAAGTTAATTTTTCAGCAGAATGTTTATAGGTGTATTTTATTGACCCCCCCCCCCCCACATTTATCGAAGATGATGCTTGTTTATAATGATCAAAGACTTGTTATAGATATGTTTTATGGCTTAATTGCTGGTGATTATTTAATCTAGCGACACAGACATACATTTCTGGCGTTAGTTTGGATGTGGTTCTCAAAGTATCATCCTAATCATGGATTGTAGATGTAACGAGGTCATTAAGGTTAATCTAGGAATGCTGGGAGGTCGAGGCGAGGATCTGATTGTCATATATCACTCCTGATCTACAAAGTGCAGGCTGCTGGGATTGAATTCACACCTACAATATTGGTCGCCAGAGATATGTGATATTATAACTTATGTAATCCTGGCAATGTGTGATTAAATATTGCATTACGTCACTATCTCGACATTGTGACAATATCCCAAAAGAAGAAAGCCTGCAGTGGGGACTATGCCCTACTCTTATCAAAGGACATCAAGGGTTCTGTACATCGCAAAGTGCAATGAATATCACTGCACACTCCTTGCGTTTGTACTGTTTGGAGCGCTGCACAGCCACGATGTTAATGACCTCCCCTGTTGGGATTTGAGTCCTGTATCTCGCGGTTTAGAGCTTGAGCCAAATCCAATGAGCGATCAAAACACATTAAACAATAAAAAACTAAAACTCTGTGAAGATGTTCCAAGAAGAAAGTTTTATTTCCACCAATCAAACCCTGATAAACATTATTTCCGTAGAAAAAGTGGCATAATTGATTATTTAACGGGAAATCAAAGAGGAGTTCTACTCTTACGTCTGTTGAATTTTGCAACAAAATAAGTGTAGCTTGCTCATAGCCTTAGCTGTACATTAACCTTTAGGACGTCAGAATCGGACGTCTATAGAGTCAGATTCTGACGTCTAAAGTCAATCCCTACACTGCAACAGTAAGCTATTTATAAGGGTCGCAGACGCATAACACAGGTATTCAAATGAAGCAGAAAGAGCTAACTAATACATTTATTATGATGTGAAATTAAAAAACCCTTTGGTCTCGTTGTAAAAAATATGTCAGCGCTTCAGGCTTAAAACGTGAAGGGATGCAATCAGACTTAGAACGTGAAGGGATGCAATCAGGCTTAGAACGTGAAGGGATGCAATCAGGCTTAGAACGTGAAGGGATGCAATCCAAATGAATCCAGTTTTCTGGAGTAATTTCTTTCTGAATCCAACCCAATTTGTTTTTTTAAAGATTACAGTGAAGTATTAAACGATTAAAACAATATTTGTAATATGTGTTATTTATCATACAATAAATAAATGAAAGCATTTCAAAGTCGAAATCTAGATAAAAGATAACATACATAAAATGTATTAGAGAGTGGTCAAGTCATCAAACCATTGAGCAGACTGATGCGTACTCTAGCGATGAATTGCCGACAAAAATAGTGATTGCTTCTAATTTAAGCAAAGCCAGAGTAATGTGCGTTTTTTGAGCTTTCCTTGCCAGCCCGGCAAACTTCTTGATCACTTGCCGAACACAATTAGCGTTGAATCTGCATAACAAAGACTTTTTCCCCGTCTTGAAGATACATCGACCTGACGTTGATAATGATGAACCAGCAAACACGGTTAGTTGGCCCATTGTTGGGCCAGCGTCGTAGACTATGGGCCAACATCAGCCCAACATTGGGCTAACAACTCGGGTTCTTGCTCACTTAATAACACAGTCACACATGCATAAATTACTACTGGTCGCAAATTGAAACTTTCGCGCTGAAAGGGTTAAATATTTTCCGACAATGATTGGATTCAGCGACTACTAAGTTACTAAATAGTGTATAAAAAATAAAGTTGATCTAAAGCAGACCTAAATCTGACTGTAAGCTGGCGACAATCGTGGACACCTTCTTTAATAAATAAAAACACAATTAAATTCACAAAAAAACGTGTAATTGTGTTGTTTTTATTCATACCCATCCATCATCTGTAATATTGAATTAATTACCATAAATATCTTTTATCTCAATTGACATTACACAGGTGTTCGCTAAGAAAAAACCCTCTTAGACTTTAAAATATGGACTGATCTGGATGAGTATAAAACTACTGGAAATAGTGTATTGAAAAATCAAAATCATTTAAGATTAAACAATTTACACAATTTCCCAAATATTATCTAAGACATGAACGGTTTATTGAACTATCAAAAATGTTCAATGATGCCAGTTTGAATCATTCACATTCTGATTCTACTTATCTTATCATCCTCTACCGAAATCAGCTATGACCTGGTTTGGTGGGGTTTTCCAAGTCCTGGTGAAAAATCCATACATGGCAGCTGGATTAAATGTGAACCAGTTTGTGATGCAAATTCTAGAAATGGGATCAAAACATATTAAATGTCTTTATTTGTAGCCCTGCATGCCCAGATGACCGAAATAGCAATGAACTGTGAAGCTGATCAAAGCTGATAATATTGTCGCTCCTTAGGGAACGAGCCACTCAGGTATTGGGGATGTAGATGTATAGCATTGTCTTTTCTTATGCTGTATGAAATGATTTTCTAATAATTGATAATTGTACGAGATTGTATCGACTATTCAGATGATGGCCTTTAGTGATGGTTGATAGCTACAACAAAAACTGACGTTTGGAAATCACATAAGAATTACCTAATAACCTGATGGTTATACTAAACAACATGTTCAGTTTAAAATTATATCAAGGTCATTAAATTTATATACCACCAAACTTATGCAATTAAACATACAATTTTTTTTATTTATTTAAATAAATTACCAGAAGAGCTACAATATTATAATCCTTTCGATTACTGAATGTGTTCCTTGATATCACACTCAAATACAGAATATGGTTCCCAAAGAGATGAGCTGATATTAGAGGTAAGGATGTCACTGGGATTAGATGAGAAATGTTGAGAGATCGAGTGTGAGATCAGAGGGGAATTAATCATTCCTAACCATCAGCAGAGGTCGCTAGAGATCAACGTATAGCCACAATAATCGTTCACATTTTGAATCACGGTGTAAAACCATGGAGACAATTTGAAATTATCATGAATGCCTTAGTTAGCTCCTTCCGCTTCACTCGTGTACCTATGTTATGGGTCTACGGCCATTATAAATGTTCATTTCTTTCTATGCGGGGACCGACTTTAGACGTCAGAATCTGACGTCTGTAGACGTCATATTCTGACGCCTAAAGTCGGTTACCGCGCTGAAAGGGTTAAGAACTTCAACCTTTATGACGCCTCAAGACATCATTTTGACCTCATAAAACTGATGTAATTTCCTAGATTTATAACCACAATTTTTCATTTTTTTAAATTACTTAATTTTTCACCCGCTATTAATAATTTATATACACTATATTTCTCGGCTTGTAACGGATGACGATTTTGGTTGTGAATTCAAACTAGAAAGAGTTAGTGTTATTAATATTCTATCAGCTGGGTTGGTGCGCCGTCTGTGTTCAGCCTCACAAACTACAGACTGGCAAGGTATGTTCAGGGGGAAATGATTGCAATAACTTTTGGGACCACTATGGCTTTGCTCAGAAAGCATTGCACCAGATATATCATTGGCTTATTGAAGTGCGGCGTGTAAAGATAAATTGTGATGTGGACAGCTATGTGAGATCAACATATTTCTTAGGAAAATTGAATTAGCTGGAGTATTACGGATACGTCGCAGCATTAATCGCTTTTTTTCAAATTGACAGGTAAATATATACCTGCTAATGGGACTGTCATGCCAATTAATTGGTGAAAAAATACATTTTTAAGCGAAGTCGATGTTGTTCATTATATCTTTGAAATATCATGCATTAGTACAAATTAGGGATACAAAAATCGAAAATTGATCATCTTCAAGAATATTTTTTGCCGTCCAATCCAGAAACAAAAATCTACATTAAAATATAGAAGATGTATTAGCGTATCTAAATCAACAAAAAGCTGAAGTAACAACAATAAGCTACAACAACAACTAGAAGCTACAGCGACAACAATAAGCTACAACAACAACAACAACAACAACAACAACAAGCTACAACAACAACAAGAAGCTACAGCCACAACAAGAAGCTACAGCCACGACAAGAAGCTACAGCAACAAAAAGAAGCTGAAGTAACAAAAAGAAGCTGAAGTAACAAAAAGAAGCTACAACAACAACAAGAAGCTACAACAACAAGAAGCTGAAGTAACAACAAGAAGCTACAACAACAACAAGAAGCTACAGCAACAACAAGAAGCTACAGCAACAAAAAGAAGCTACAGCAACAACAAGAAGCTACAACAACAACAAGAAGCTACAGCAACAACAAGAAGCTACAACAACAACAAGAAGCTACAGCAACAACAAGAAGCTACAGCAACAAAAAGAAGCTACAGCAACAGCAAGAAGCTACAACAACAACAAGAAGCTACAACAACAACAAGAAGCTACAACAACAACAAGAAGCTACAGCCACAACAAGAAGCTACAGCCACGACAAGAAGCTACAGCAACAAAAAGAAGCTGAAGTAACAACAAGAAGCTACAGCAACAACAAGAAGCTACATCAACAAGAAGCTACAGCAACAACAATAAGCTACAACAACAACAAGATACTACAGCAACAACAAGAAGCTACAACAACAACAAGAAGCTACAACAACAAGAAGCAGCTACAGCAACAACAAGAAGCTACAGCAGCAACAAGAAGCTACAGCAACAACAAGAAGCTACAGCAACAACAAGAAGCTACAGCAACAACAAGAAGCTACAGCCACGACAAGAAGCTACAGCAACAACAACAAGCTACAGCAACACCAAGAAGCTACAACAACAACAAGAAGCTACAACAACAAGAAGCTGAAGCAACAACACGAAGCTACAGCAAAAACAAGAAGCTACAGCAACAACAAGAAGCTACAACAACAACTAGAAGCTAAAACAACAACAAGAAGCTACAACAACAAGAAGCCACAGCAGCAACACGAAGCTACAGCAGCAACAAGAAGCTACAACAACAACAAGAAGCTACAACAACAACAAGAAGCTACAACAACAACAAAAAGCTACAGCAACAACAAGAAGCTACAGCCACAACAAGAAGCTACAGCCACGACAAGAAGCTAGAGCCACGACAAGAAGCTACAGCAACAACAACATAAAGCTACATTAACAACAAGAAGCGACAGCAACAACAAGAAGCTACAACAACAACAAAAAACTACAGCAACAACAAGAAGCTACAGCAACAACAAGAAGCTACAACAACAACAAGAAACCACAGCAACAACAAGAAGCTACAGCAACAACAACACGCGACAGCAACAACAATGAGCTACAACAACAACAAGAAGCTGGATCAACAACAAGAAGCTGCAGCAACAAAGAGAAGCTACAGCAACAACAAGAAGCTACAACAACAACTAGAAGCTACAACAACAACAAGAAGCTACAACAACAAGAAGCTACAGCAACAAGAAGAAGCTACAGCAACAACAAGAAGCTACAACAACAACAAGAAGCTACAACAACTACAATAAGCTACAACAACAACAAAAAGCTACAGCAACAACAAGAAGCTAGAGCCACGACAAGAAGCTACAGCAACAACAACATAAAGCTACATTAACAACAAGAAGCGACAGCAACAACAAGAAGCTACAACAACAACAAAAAACTACAGCAACAACAAGAAGATACAACAACAACAAGAAGCTACAACAACAACAAGAAGCTACAGCAACAACAAGAAGCCACAGCAACATCACTACTGCAAGAACAAACACAAAAGCTAAAGCAACAACAAGAAGGTACAACAACACCAAAGAGCCACAACAATAGTAAAAACCTACAGCAACGATAAAAAGTGACAGCAACATCACTGGAAGAACCCATACTACAAGAACAAACATAAGAAGCTTAAGCAAGAACAAGAAGGTACAACAACATTAAATAGCCAGAGCAATAGTAAAAAACTACAGCAACAACAAAAAGTGACAGCAACAGCACTAGAATCACACTGCCGGAACAACAGTAGCCTTAGAAAGCTCAGCATTGGAAACAGTGACAGCTGAATCATCTGCGACAACAAGCACGCCATCAAAACAACAACCACAATCAGTAGTGATATCAACCATGACCAGCTCCGTCAACCATGACCAGCTGTAGCAGCTGATATTGTAGTAATAGCAACGGCAACATCAACAATAACAACAGCGGAAGCGACACTATCCACAATTACAGCAATGGGAACATATTATTAGACAGGAAAATGTGTAATTATATGGTGAATACATCAAACAATTAACAAAACATATTTTTTGCTGTATCTTTCTATGATTTTTATGTTACATGAATGGTCACGGACAATACCTGTATCTTTATGAATTAAAACATTATGTTGTTGGGAGCATGAATCTAGCCCAGTTTCTCCTGGACGAGAATCAAACATCCTACCCGCTGATCCTTTCTAGTCCATATTTTCAGATGCAGAAACCACAGCGATATTTTATCCAGTAAATAATGCAGCTTTATTACCGAGTCTGTGATGTTGTTTACGGTGATGACACACCAATTTATTGTAGCGTTATAATTATCGTTTACAATTTTGTGATAACATCATTACCAAAAAAAACACACATTTTCTATGAACAAGTAAACGTGTTCTCCTGCAACATTTTTAATGCAAAAATAGTAATGACGAATGTCAATGATGAAAGAGTTTTGTTATCAATGTTCAATATTCATTCAGGCATTTTGGTTTAATTAGAAAACGTACAAATCCGTTTGTTTGCTCAAAAACTCATTCAAATTTCCAACTAAAACAGAAGCTGTCCTAATTTAACAGTTAAATAAACACGTAAGGAGAATTAACCCTCGTGCTGATAAATGTTTTGTTAGGATTTGACATTCAGTCCAAGCTGGCGCATTTTTCGCCTTTAAATAACGAAAATGACTATTTATAAAAAATAGACATTTACAAAATTGTTTTGATTATTTGTGTATTTATCACAAACTATTTTACCAATTTCAGTCGCCTTTCCTTTTGTTTTAAACGATATATTTACAATTTTTAAACCGTATATTTATGGTTCTAGCAGGACAATTGTTAACCAGAAGGTAATTTTCTAGCACATTTCTCAATATTTCCCTTTACAGCTTAGACTTGAATCATAATATAATAAAACCGTTTACATCCAAATGGTGACATTTTGAAATCTGATAAAGGTGATTTTTGTGAAAAACATTTCCACTAGAAATATTTCCTCTTGTGTGCTGACAGCAGCTGCAGCAGACCTCCCACTTCGGGGGTGTTTATTTATTTATCTCAGTTGGAATGAATAATTGAAATTTAAATCTGTGATTGAGTCCCATAATCAACCAGTCTGCTTAAAACTAGAACTTGATATTGATCATTGAATGACTGATTTTTTTGCAAAGTGAAGAGCTTCGAGTGGACAATTGAAATCGTAATTGAAAACATCAATATGCAGGCTTTCTTCTAAATCAATTACATGTGTGTTGTTATTTGATGACGAAATACTCCGGGTAAAATTAAGTTTGATAAATAAGCTATATATACAATTTAAAATTGGATAAACAAAAAGACATATATATTATTAATTCCTTTATCAAAATACCATTGAAATGTCCTATCCGCTAGCTGCAAGAGGCACGTCGTGGTCTTCTGAAAAGCCCGTTTGTGTCCAGTGCAGGCCAATCCAATTTGCTGCAGTAATATGTTTTTTGGTTCTCTTTTCAAATCCCGAGGGATAAAGCAGAAATCCTGACAGTACACGCCTGTACATTATAGTCCACGTTTTTAAATGCGGCTATAAAAATCCAGGGTAAGTTACGTTATTTGACGTACAGTTACGTATGTTCACGGCTTTGCTCACTTAATGTTATTGATTTAGTCAGCGGGACGCAATTTCTGGTCAGTAAAATAGGCAAAAACGTTTTAATTTTTATACATGCTATAAGCCAAAAGATGCAAAATATGAATTAAAGCTAGATAATGTAATAATTGAGTCCCTGTGTGATATCTTCAAGCAACGAGTTTTGATGTTAAATATCACAATGATTCTAGTGTTCAATATGTCACTGTAAGATACTTAACCCTTAAAGCACTGAAATAGATTAATATATGACCCAAGAGACCAAAGGATATTTTCGATTTGAAATAATCACAAAAGTCCAAGTTAGCTACATGTAATTCCGCTTCATTTAAATATATGCTGTGGGTCTACGGCCATCATAAATATTCTACTCTTTCAGTGCGAGGATTAACTTTAGACGTCAGAATCGGGTGTCTATGGACAACAACAAGAAGCTACAGCAACAACAAGAAGCTACAGCAACAACAATAAGCCACAACAACAACAAGAAGCTACAGCAACAGCAAGAAGCTACAGCAACAACAAGAAACTACAGCAACAACAAAAAGCTACAACAACAACAAGAAGCTACAACAACAACAAGAAGCTATAATAACAACAAGAAGCTACAGCCACGACAATAAGCTACAACAACAACAAGAAGCTACAACAACAACAAGAAGCTACAGCCACGACAAGAAGCTACAGCAACAACAACAAGCTACAGCAACACCAAGAAGCTACAACAGCAACAAAAAGCTACAACAACAAGAAGCTGAAGCAAAAAAAGAAGCTACAGCAACAACAAGAAGCTACAGCAACAACAAGAAGCTACAACAACAACTAGAAGCTACAACAACAACAAGAAGCTACAACAACAAGAAGCTACAGCAACAAGAAGAAGCTACAGCAACAACAAGAAGCTACAACAACAGCAAGAGGCTACAACAACAACAAGAAGCTACAACAACAACAAGAAGACACAACCACATTAAGAAGCTACAGCAACAACAAGAAGCAGAAGTCACAACAATAAGCTACAACAACAGCAATAAGCTACAGCGACAACAAGAAGCTACAACAACAACAATAAGCCACAACCACAACAAGAAGCTACAGCAACAACAATAAGCTACAGCAACAACTAGAAGCTACAACAACAACAAGAAGCTACAACAACAAGAAGCTACAGCAACAAGAAGAAGCTACAGAAACAACAAGAAGCTACAACAACAGCAAGAGGCTACAGCAACAACAAGAGGCTACAACCACAACAAGAAGCCACAACCACAACAAGAAGCTACAGCAACAACACGAAGCTACAACAACAACAAGAAGCTACAGCAACAGCAAGAGGCTACAACCACAACAAGAAGCCACAACCACAACAAGAAGCTACAGCAACAACAAGAAGCTACAACAACAACAAGAAGCTACAGCAACAGCAAGAGGCTACAACCACAACAAGAAGCCACAACCACAACAAGAAGCTACAGCAACAACACGAAGCTACAACAACAACAACAACAACAACAACAACAACAACAACAACAACAACAAGCTACAACAACAACAAGAAGCTACAGCCACAACAAGAAGCTACAGCCACGACAAGAAGCTACAGCAACAACAAGAAGCTACAGCAACAAAAAGAAGCTGAAGTAACAACAAGAAGCTACAGCAACAACAAGAAGCTACAGCAACAACAAGAAGCTACATCAACAAGAAGCTACAGCAACAACAATAAGCTACAGCAACAACAAGAAGCTACAGCCACAACAAAAAGCTACAACAACAACAAGAAGCTACAGCAACAACAAGAAGCTACATCAACAAGAAGCTACAGCAACAACAATAAGCTACAACAACAACAAGAAGCTACAACAACAACAAGAAGCTACAGCAACAACAAGAAGCTACAGCCACGACAATAAGCTACAACAACAACAAGAAGCTACAACAACAACAAGAAGCTACAGCCACGACAAGAAGCTACAGCAACAACAACAAGCTACAGCAACACCAAGAAGCTACAACAGCAACAAAAAGCTACAACAACAAGAAGCTGAAGCAACAACAAGAAGCTACAGCAACAGCAAGAAGCTACAGCAACAACAAGAAGCTACAACAACAACTAGAAGCTACAACAACAACAAGAAGCTACAGCAACAAGAAGAAGCTACAGCAACAACAAGAAGCTACAACAACAACAAGAAGCTACAACAACAACAAGAAGCTACAACAACAACAAAAAGCTACAGCAACAACAAGAAGCTAGAGCCACGACAAGAAGCTACAGCAACAACAACATAAAGCTATATTAACAACAAGAAGCGACAGCAACAACAAGAAGCTACAACAACAACAAAAAACTACAGCAACATTAAGAAGCTACAGCAACAACAAGAAGCTACAACAACAACAAGAAACCACAGCAACAACAAAAAGCTACAGCAACAACAACACGCGACAGCAACAACAATAAGCTACAACAACAACAAGAAGCTACAGCAACAGCAAGACGCGACAGCAACAACAATAAGCTACAACAACAACAAGAAGCTACAGCAACAACAAGAAGCTACAGCAACAGCAAGACGCGACAGCAACAACAATAAGCTACAACAACAACAAGAAGCTACAGCAACCACAAGAAGCTACAGCAACAACAAGAAGCTACAACAACAACTAGAAGCTACAACAACAACAAGAAGCTACAACAACAAGAAGCTACAGCAACAAGAAGAAGCTACAGCAACAACAAGAAGCTACAACAACAACAAGAAGCTACAACAACTACAATAAGCTACAACAACAACAAAAAGCTACAGCAACAACAAGAAGCTAGAGCCACGACAAGAAGCTACAGCAACAACAACATAAAGCTACATTAACAACAAGAAGCGACAGCAACAACAAGAAGCTACAACAACAACAAAAAACTACAGCAACAACAAGAAGCTACAGCAACAACAAGAAACTACAACAACAACAAGAAACCACAGCAACAACAAGAAGCTACAGCAACAACAACACGCGACAGCAACAACAATAAGCTACAACAACAACAAGAAGCTACAGCAACAACAAGAAGCTGGATCAACAACAAGAAGATACAACAACAACAAGAAGCTACAACAACAACTAGAAGCTACAGCAACAACAAGAAGCTACAGCAACATCACTACTGCAAGAACAAACACAAAAGCTAAAGCAACAACAAGAAGGTACAACAACACCAAATAGCCACAACAATAGTAAAAACCTACAGCAACAACAAAAAGTGACAGCAACATCACTGGAAGAACCCATGCTACAAGAACAAACATATGAAGCTTAAGCAAGAACAAGAAGGTACAACAACATTGAATAGCCAGAGCAATAGTAAAAACCTACAGCAACAACAAAAAGTGACAGCAACAGCACTAGAATCACACTGCCGGAACAACAGTAGGCTTAGAAAGCTCAGCATTGGAGACCTATGACAGCTGAATCATCTGCGACAACAAGCACGCCATCAAAACAACAACCACAATCAGTAGTGATATCAACCATGACCAGCTCCGTCAACCATGACCAGCTGTAGCAGCTAATATTGTAGTAATAGCAACGGCAACATCAACAATAACAACAGCGGAAGCGACACTATCCACAATTACAGCAATGGGAACATATTGGACAGGAAAATGTGTAATTATATGGTGAATACATCAAACAATTAACAAAACATATTTTTTGCTGTATCTTTCTATGATTTTTATGTTACATGAATGGTCACGGACAATACGTGTATCTTTATGAATTAAAACATTATGCTGTTGGGAGCATGAATCTAGCCCAGTTTCTCCTGGACGAGAATCAAACATCCTACCCGCTGATCCTTTCTAGTCCATATTTTCAGATGCAGAAACCACAGCGATATTTTATCCACTAAATAATGCAGCTTTATTACCGAGTCTGTGATGTTGTTTATGGTGATGACACACCAATTTATTGTAGCGTTATAATTATTGTTTACGGTTTGGTGATAACATTATTACCGAAAAAAACACACATTTCCTATGAACAAGTAAATTTGTTCTCCTGCAACATTTTTAATGCAAAAATAGTAATCACGAATGTCAATGATGAAAGAGTTTTGTTATCAATGTTCAATATTCATTCAGGCATTTTGGTTTAATTTGAAAACGTACAAATCCGTTTGTTTGCTCAAAAACTCATTCAAATTTCCAACTAAAACAGAAGCTGTCCTAATTTAACAGTTAAATAAACACGTAAGGAGAATTAACCCTCGTGCTGATAAATGTTTTGTTAAGATTTGACATTCAGTCCAAGCTATCGCATTTTTCGGCTTTAAATAACGAGAATGACTATTTATAAAAAATAGACATTTACAAAATTGAGTGTTTTGATTAATTGAGTATTTATCACAAACTATTTTATCAATTTCAGTCGCCTTTCCTTTTGTTTTAAACGATATATTTACAATTTTTAAACCGTATATTTATGGTTCTAGCAGGACAATTGTTAACCAGAAGGTAATTTTCTAGCACATTTCTCAATATTTCCCTTTACAGCTTAGACTTGAATCATAATATAATAAAACCGTTTACATCCAAATGGTGACATTTTGAAATCTGATAAAGGTGATTTTTGTAAAAAACATTTCCACTAGAAATATTTCCTCTTGTGTGCTGACAGCAGCTGCAGCAGACTTCCCACTTCGGGGGTGTTTATTTATTTATCTCAGTTGGAATGAATAATTGAAATTTAAATCTGTGATTGAGTCCCATAATCAACCAGTCTGCTTAAAACTAGAACTTGATATTGATCATTGAATGACTGATTTTTTTGCAAAGTGAAGAGCTTCGAGTGGACAATTGAAATCGTGATTGAAAACATCAATATGCAGGCTTTCTTCTAAATCAATTACATGTGTGTTGTTATTTGATGACGTAATACTCCGGGTAAAATTAAGTTTGATAAATAAGCTATATATACAATTTATAATTGGATAAACAAAAAGACATATATATTATTAATTCCTTTATCAAAATAACATTGAAATGTCCTATCCGCTAGCTGCAAGAGGCACGTCGTGGTCTTCTGAAAAGCCCGTTTGTGTCCAGTGCAGGCCAATCCAATTTGCTGCAGTAATATGTTTTTTTGGTTCTCTTTTCAAATCCCGAGGGATAAAGCAGAAATCCTGACAGTACACGCCTGTACATTATAGTCCACGTTTTTAAATGCGGCTATAAAAATCCAGGGTAAGTTACGTTATTTGACGTACAGTTACGTATGTTCACGGCTTTGCTCACTTAATGTTATGGATCTCGTCAGCGGGACGCAATTTCTGGTCAGTAAAATAGGCAAAAACGTTTTAATTTTTATGCATGCTATAAGCCAAAAGATGCAAAATATGAATTAAAGCTAGATAATGTAATAATTGAGTCCCTGTGTGATATCTTCATGCAACGAGTTTTGATGTTAAATATCACAATGATTCTGGTGTTCAATATGTCACTGTAAGATACTTAACCCTTAAAGCACTGAAATAGATTAATATATGACCCAAGAGACCAAAGGATATTTTCGATTTGAAATAATCACAAAAGTCCAAGTTAGCTACATGTAATTCCGCTTCATTTAAATATATGCTGTGGGTCTACGGCCATTATAAATATTCTACTCTTTGAGTGCGAGGATTAACTTTAGACGTCAGAATCGGGTGTCTATGGAGGTCATATTCTGACGTCTGAAGTCGCTCCCCGCGCTGAAGGAGTGAAATATCCCAGTGACTGTGGTATTCAAAATGTCACCGTAAGGTACTTTACATAGAGTGGATGTTGATGTAAGGAGAGGAATAACAGGCTTAGAGGATCAGATGTTGATGTTGATGTTGGCTCAACATTAATTCAACCCTGATGTAGCGTCTCGTGTCTGGTGGGATCTGGTGGTTATTACTTCGGACAGCAGACATGTGTTGTTTATTGTAGGACCGGTGTCGTAGACAGTGGCCCTGCATTAAAGCTGCACTCGTGCCAGAGGAAAAGCTTGGGTCAAACAGAAAAATCTTTCTAGAAAGTCCCCACTCCAATAGGGGGTTTTAACACCATTTCAGCAAGGCCTCGGTCGGCGACCTCGGGAGCAGCGAGCCTTGCGTGGGAAGATGATTATTCACAAAACCAAATGAACAGCACACTATGTTACATAAATTGTTCATCCTTGAATCTCATCACATGACTTCTTGTTCAAGCTTGGTACTGCTGTTTTTGTCGTTGTTGCTGCTGCTGCTTTTATATTTTGGCCGCCGTCGCTGGTACTATAGTTGCTGGTGTTGTTGCTGCTGCGGCCGACGCCGCAGCTGCAGCTGCTAAAATTGCTCACGTGGCATAATTAGCATTTAATGGCATTAAACATAAAATGACGATGCTTCTAGAGTAGTGTTCAGCTCTACCGTTTGTCGCGCTAGAGATCGAGAGTTCTTCTCCAGCTATGGGTCTTGAAGTTTCGAAGAAATCTAATATTTATTATCACTCATTTTTATAAATTTAATATTATTGCGAGCCTCTGACTGAGAGGTAGCGCGATTTGCCTCTGACCGCCAGCGTTCGACTTTAAAAGTATGCATCTGGAGGGCAGCGTCATCTGTTGCATCGCACCTTTCTCAGAAGGTTCTTCTGGATCAGTTTAGCCTATGTATGTTCATTCATTCATTTGCAGGACATGTACTAGAATTTATATTTAAATTTATCAAAAAATATCTTGAATAACTAAATATGCCCCCTGATGCCAACAAGGCACCATTCGGAGTGTGATGTTACTAATAGTGTGGTACACAAGTTAGAATTATTCAACTTAAACCATATGAGGCCCTGTATATTTTTTTCCATCACGTCCCGTCAAGTGGCCCGGAGATAAATTGAACATACCACTTTGAGTAACGATAAGTCAATAACGGCATTTACATTTACTAATATTTCAAACTGGAAAACCCGGTTTAGTTTTACTTCAGCAACGTCATCACTGATATTTATGGTCTTGCTGTAGTACTATTTTATACGATATTGAAAGAAAATGTTTCCTAGCCGCTAGTCAGTGATCAGTAGCTAGTTGTGTTTGCAGTTTGTGATCAGTAGTCAGTTGTGTTTTCAGTTTGTGATCAGTAGGTAGTTGTGATTTAGTCTGTGATCAGTAGGTAGTTGTGTTTTAGTCAGTGAGCAACTATAAACACACACGATACATAGTCGAACATTGAAACAATACTTTTGCAATGAGTTGTGTTTTGCCAAAAAGCATACACTAATAAATGAGTTGGCTGATGCGGTTGTTTTATTACGATTATTTATCAGTATGCTGGGATTCGGAAAAGTAATATTGCAAAACAGAGCACCAAGAAAAATATTCACAAGCTATCCTATTCTGTCGCTCATTATCATATCGAAATTAATCAGTCTTGTAGTCAATTCGTTGTCTATTTTTGTTATTCTTCAATAAGTGAGACGTTGTAATTCAATTAAAGATATATTAATTTAACTCTTATTAAGTGTATTTAGTTTTCTAAGCCAAGTTCGTTTTCATTTTTCCATCCGTCGCCACTTTTTGTGAAGCCAATAATTGTTAGTTTCTTCCATAAACACAATTGTTTTTGGAATTAATATAATTAAATCACGTATATTTGAGGTCTCGCGGTAAACATTTCTAGAGAGAACAAATCATAGAAGTTTGCTAGTATTAACCCGATGACATATAGATAGTTGTATTTCTTCAACAGACACGTTTTCAAACAGGCTGGGGACATATTCGCAATAAATAAGCTATATATACCTCAGGAATTCTACACATCATACATTGGTCGGACGTAGTGCAAGCGTTTTTTTAATGACATCATGGCTAATATAATTTTCTGCGAAAAACTACAAACAAAAATATGCAATCCCTAAACTTTCCGCTGCAGTTATTTTTTTCTAGTTTTATCGTTTTAGAGTTACTCATTGTAGTGTTGTCGATTTTAATGCTTCTGATTTTGCTTCCACTAATGTTGTTGATTTTGATGTGGGGACATAAATGTTGTCGATTTTATGTTTCCTTATGTTACTGATGTATTCCTTAGCATATCTGTCTTCCACCATTCTCTGCTGAGTAAATCCTACCGGTTTCCTTTTTATTCTGGTGGAATTTGTTCAGCCATGAGTGAGTGATGTAGAAGTATTTCCATAATAGCGTCATCAGCAAACCGTTAACAAATCCAGAGTGCCGCACTAACTTGGTGTAATATGGTAATAAATTAAACCACCCGATATTGACTGTATTGTATCTATCCAGTAAACAGAAGATGGCGATTATTTGTAGATTTAAAGTAGACCCATACACCATGCGCCATGCTTAGCCGATATTAACCAAACGTAGACTATTAGCATCCAAGTATTTATGTGCAATATAATTAATTAATTAATTAATTAATTAATTGATTAATTGATTAATTAATTAATTAATTATTTAATTGATTAATTAATTAATTAATTAATTAATTAATTAATTAATTAATTAATTAATTAATTAATCAATTAATTAATTAATTAATTAATTAATTAATTAATTAATTAATTAATTGATTGATTGATTGATTGATTGATTGATTGATTGATTGATTGATTGATTGATTGATTGATTGATTGATTGATTGATTGATTGATTGATTGATTGATTGATTGATTGATTGATTGATTGATTGATTGATTGATTGATTGATTGATTGATTGATTGATTGATTGATTGATTGATTGATTGATTGATTGATTGATTGATTGATTGATTGATTGATTGATTGATTGATTGATTGATTGATTGATTGATCGATCGATCGATCGATCTATAACTATGGCATTTGCTCTTACAAAGGTAGAGCTGTTGTAGTAGTTGTCAGTATTATTTTGCTTCAGTTCTGTTTGTTTCTACTCTTATTACAGAAAGAGCAGTTCTGCGGTTGGTTTTGCTGTTGTGACACTTGAAGCACACTGGTTGAAGTGAAATTATAATTTCCCTGATGTGTTTAATGAATTTTAATGGGGCTATCTAACATGCAAATTAGCTCATAATTAGGGACAATCACGGCTCGTTCATGGCGTGCACACATCAACTTAGTTGATGTCTTCATCACCTCCCAGTACTCACGTTAGCTGAACCAATGGTAGTTTAATGCCACTGCATACGATGCCAGACTGTATTAAAAAAGGATTAATTGTGCAAATTAGCTTGATCACAAACCACAGCCGCGTGGTCAAAAGGATATAGGTCAATTACCAAGTCCATATTATGTTGATATACAGCTCTAGAAGATGTAACCGCTTCTATAATCTAGCTCTGATCAAGTCTGTCACCAGGTCGATGAGTACAAGGCATATTTTCACTGTTTTTAAAAATGAATTGACTGAAGTGAAATTAGCATTTCCTTGTGTTTATTGTATTTTAGTCGGGCTATTTAACATGCAAATTAGCTCCTAATTAGGGATAATGCTGGCTCGTTCATGGCGCATTCACATTAGTTTAGTTGATGTCTTCATGACTAGATCACCTCCAGTAATCACGGGACGCTGAGTCAATACTTGTTTAATGTAGACCCTCAGTATGTGATACCTGAGAATATCAAGCCAATGTTGGCTCAATATATCATACCTACTGGGATCATGCTGCAAACAAAGCATTGCTAAAGTGGACAGAGCTGTTTGATCTTTATTATGTTGTTGAACACATCTATTAGTTAGCTCTACATCCCACACTTCTCATCTCAGATTTTCTCAGCTAATCCTGTTGATCTCTTCATCATGCTCATAATTCGTCGCCTCGGAGCTAAAGGATCCTATCTGCCACTCTAACGAGTGTCAGATAGGATCCTTTAGCTCCGAGGCGACGATATGCACAACCCGTCATCATCTACTTTACGTTACAGAGCTTGATCTTAAATTGATAAACCTATCGTTCTAAACAAAATGAGCTTAGCCAAATGGTAATCTATATAACATCTATCAGAATTATTAGATTATTTTATTTCCCTTGTTATTGTTTTAATTAAGTACTTTAAGTATATATTTAAAAAAAGGAACAGATGACATATCAAATGAAAAATGGATGTCACTTTTATTCATTACACACACACATTTGTTCGAAAACCACTCTGTTTCCCTTTTCAAACAGACTATATGGTGATTGGATGGAAACATTATGCTTTTTAGTCTTTGTAGTCTGCTATTTCGTTCTAGAATTAATGTTACTTAGGCCTATATCACTGTGATTTACTAGGACAACCGCTGTCGTCATGGCCCATAATGTAGTTATTGTATGGGTGACAGATTGTGTTCCTCCTCATTAATCAGAAGGCAGCTCTGTTCAGTTCTGCCTTTTCTGGTTCGGTGCTGCTGCTGCTCATCTCCTCTGTCTGCTGTTGATGCTGGCGCTGCTGCTGTATCTCGCTGATTCTGTTGTTGCTGCTACTGCTGCTGTTGCTGCTGTTGCTGCTGTTTTGGGGGACTCTGATGTTGCTGCTGATGATGATTCTCCCTGCTTTTTCCCTCTGCTCTGCAGCGCCAGCATCAGTCTCTCAGAGAATGGTGGTCAAGCTGGCAGCACTGGAGGCGGCATGGCGTTTTAAATGTTATTGGGATGGAAACATCAGGGAGAGCTTTAAACATAGATATACAACGATGTTGGATTATCCCTGACATAAGATTATGCAACAATTGTGTCTATAGGAATGACAATCACATAATCTTTGTTTTTAGGCTGATGTGGTTTGTTTAGTGATGATCCTTTTCTGTTAATCCGAGGCTACAAAAAGTGAAAACGTGTGCTTTAATTGCATCCCACCATCAGAAAGTGTTTGGTTTGATTGTGAGCTCGTTCATATCCGGATATGTCAGCGTTTCACTCGTCATTGTCTTTCTTGTTAGGATTAGGATCTAGTTTTATTGTGAGTTTTCTCATGAGCTCTTTCTTTTCTCCACCAATCAGCAATATGTTGACACATAGTGATAACACAGTGACCAGTGTGTACATAGCGAGACAGCCATTGAGTCATATGGACCTGATCAACTCATCATCTCTCTATAACACTCTCAATCTAAACGTGGACCAGTCGGCTCATAGAGGTTAGTTAATAACAACTTTCAATTTATATTGCCAAATTTATGGTAAGAATTTCACTTAATATGATTACTGATTTATAGATTATTTTATTTGAATCATTGAAATTAAAGTCTGGTATTGAGAAAGGCCTCTAGGTGGTATAAATGAACGAGTGCAATCCCAACCCTAGTGGTCTGATGTGGAATGCGCTCCAGACAATATTGATTTGTGAGGGGGGGGGGGGGATTTTTCTTTGAGATCTGAATGTTAGCGCGATTGACTAGCCTGCAAGCCCCGACTTCCCAGGCAGGTAGCTTCGACCACTGTACCAGGTCCACTGCCCGTGTCGAGGTGGTATACGTACATAATACTATATTATATCTTCTGCTAGCTATGTAAAAAACAATAAAATGTTGGAACAAGACTTTGTTGTGTTAACAGACAAATACGTTGCATCTCAGGATTTAGTTCGGAAGGCTCGAATCTTGTGCTGGGTGATGACTTCAGCAGAAAATCTCCACCGTCGAGCCATCCACGTACAAGCCACCTGGGCGAAACGCTGTGATAAACTGCTGTATGTTAGTGATAAATATGACAGGGACTTCCCCACCGTAAACATACAGGTAAAAATGTTATGTCAGCAAAAATAAACTGTAATGCGTTTAGCTGGGTATGATTTATTTACAGCAGACTCGCTGTAAATAAATTGTGAAACCTTTAGCTTTAAAATTTAATACTTTTTAGCATAAAAGAGTTTTTCTTGCAGTTATGTTTTATATAATATGAAAACTATGTTATTTTTACAGTATAGTAAACTTCATACTGTTTTTAAAAAAGACAACATTTTCCATCCAGAAAAATATCTTAAGCCTTGAAGCAGTAAGTTAAGTAGTTTAAATCACCCCTCAATTGAAGCTGTGTCTCGCTACCCCGACCCGCAACTTAAAGGGCGTGAATATTAATCCTTTGATTTGATTGGCAAATAAAAAAGGTTAGAAGCGATATAGTCGTTATCAGGGTTTATATTTTTATATGAACTGGTTGTTTTTCTTCCAGGTTCCGAGTGGGAGGGATCATTTAGTGGAGAGAACAATGAGATCGTTTGATTATATTTACACTCACTATCTGGAGGAGGCTGATTGGTTTGTCAAGGCTGATGATGACACTTATGTTATCATGGAGAATCTACGTTACTTGCTCTCTGCCCACCACCCTGATCAACCTGCCTATTTTGGTCATCATTTTAAGGCTGTTGTATCTCAGGGCTACATGAGTGGAGGTGCAGGTTATGTCATCAGCAGAGAAGCTCTCCGCAGATTTGGAAACAGATCAGCTGATTTGTGTCGAGAAGATGGCGGTGCTGAAGATGTGGAGTTTGGTAAATGTCTGGAAAAGTTACAAGTTCCACCTAAGGACTCACGTGACAAACTGGGACGAAGTCGTTTTCACTGTTTTAATCCAGCGACACATTTTCATGGCGATTATCCGGATTGGTATTATAGTTATGATAAATACTTAACCACTCAGGTACGTTTACATTGTATCACATACAAAGTAATATTTGTGTTTTTACTTTTTCAATCATTTTTTAATGAGACAGTGGTTCGAATATTTTTATACATGTAGGTATATTATTATTTGTTCCCATCGATAAATGATAGATTCTTGTCAAATTGATATAATATGATGTGTAATTTTCTATCATATATTGTTCACAATAACTACCGGCATTTCAGTTAGATGTTTATTAAGTTGTCCTATTTTTTCAATGAAATATTTTATAAGTGATGAAGTGTTCATTCATTAAGTTTATGCACTATTATGTTCAACATAATATACTATGTTACATGATAGCCTTTATGTGAGTCGTTCAAATTTAAATGTTCTTTTTTCTTGTCACAGGGACCAGCTAACATGAGTGACTATGCCATTAGTTTTCATTACATCACAGCTAAACAGATGTATGAACTGGAGTATTATATTTATCACCTCAGACCTCATGGATTAATGTCTGAAAACCAGGATTTAAACAGAAAACCCACCTAACACAAGATATACCTAATGAGTTTGTGTGACCAACTAGGATTGTTGAAAATGCATTTGTCTTTGTCTTTGACCAAATATTAATAATGGGTGTAATCAACTGACCAATACGCCAAAGATCATAGTTCGTCATCACCATTTCTGACGGGATTTATGTAACATTACCAAGATCATCAAACAACAAGAAGGATTTAAATACAAACATTCCCTGGATATAAATTAGATAGTAATCAGCTGATGAGAATGGCTTACCATGGTCACTGATCAATTATCTACTTTGAAAAATTGGTTGTGATTAGAATGTCTTTACATCGTACCAATTAGAATGTACTGCATGTTCTCCTGGTCTGCATTTTTAAGAAGGTTCATTTAACTTTACCATGGCCACGACGCTGCTAAACAAATTAAACCACGAATAAATAAATTTATCCACCAGCTACTGATCAATACTTATTATTTATTTCACGAGTGCATACCGGCTGAACCAATCCAATAAACACCCCATAAAAGCACCACATAACTCTAGGCAAGGCCATATTGGTGCCGACATTTATGGCTTTTGCTTCAATAAACGTTGTCCAGCTGTAGCCCGTGTAGCTGAACAGACCAGCAACCAATGAACCATCTATGCCCCACATGTGTATATAATTGTGTGTGATAACTCCGTTGTATTAATAGAAACATATTTGTATCAGGATTTGACCTTTAACAGTCCTTGTGAGTCACAGTACTATTCTATTCAATGATATTATCTGTTACACTATTCAAAGGTTTGCTGTTGACAATCATTTATAATATCACGGTGAACCAATATTGTGGGTAGACGATTGGCCACAGTAATCTGTACTTTGTATGTGAAGAATAAACGTCTGATCCTAGACTTCATCCCATTTCTCATCTAAACATTTTGGCTGTTAGCATTCACAACAACTCAGAGATCTCCTACACGGTGCTATTTGTGTTTTACAGTCCCATTTTAAATAACAAATTTTTAATTGTAAGCCACTGAAACCAATAATAAAATTAATCAATCAAATTCTTATTTTATGTTTTAAAATCATACAAAGGTAAATTTTATAATGGCCACTTACGTCTACTTTCATGTTTTATTAGTTTCTCTCTAGAGTAATAGGTTAGCTTTTATTAAAAAAAAATAATAAAGCCTCCTGATCGTCTTTAGAAGTCAGACTCTAAAGGCGATCCCCGCTAAAATAATTTATAATAGCCGTAGACCGCAATCATAGGTATTCAAATGAAGCGGAGAGAGCTAATTTTCAAATTGAAAAAAAAGACTCTTTGGTCTCCATGGTTCATGCAAAGATATTTCAGCGCTGTAATGGTTAAACTACATATTTATCATCCATAAATTGAGTACTTGCATGTTACAAACGTTTTTCGTGTAGAAAATGAGCTTATATATAGCAATTTAACTGAGTACACATGCCTTACAACAAGCATGCTCGGCCTCAGACCGCCGGAGATCGCATTTCAAATCCTTTGTCTGGAGGGCAGTGTCTCATTTCGTCTCATTTATCTCACCACCCTTATGAGGTTATCCTGGCCCAGTTTAGCATATATGTTCGCCCTAATAATATCATTCATTTATTCATTTTATTCATTCATTGAATCATTCAGTCATTGAGTCATTCAGTCAATCAGTCATTAATTCAGTCAGTCAGTCATTCAGTCATTCAGTCTGACAACAATTGGTTTGTTTTTATTGATCAATTATTGTTGATGTTCTCCATTCTTCATTAATGCTTAATAATATTGAGAACCTAGGAGATGTGCTTGTTCATGAGTTACTATTGCGACGTAATCACCAAAACGCAAAATAACCGAAACGCCTTATTACCTTGATGTGTGATCACCATAAACTGTATCGCGTTTCCACTGGTCAACCTAACAACTATAAAAAACAATAATAACTTAATTACAAAGTGAGGCATCATTAAATTTCTCCAGTGTATTTATGGTTATGTGATTTTTCAAATGAAACAAGTAACAAATAATCAATAAAAAATATAATACATACAATAATGGCAATAACAATTCTGCGCATAGTCTATGTTAGTAGTCATAGTATTATGTGCTAGACAAAAAATATGCAGCTCCGAACACCGGATCTCTAAACACAGCACAATCCAATATATTGGGGAGGAGAGATTCTGGCTGATTAAACATTACCAGGCTTCAGTGTCTCTGTGGCTGGAGACAGATTGTGGATCTAATAGGATGTCTCAGTCAGGACACATGTAGATTGAAAAAAACATGCTCAATTGCCCACACCAGCTCAATATAAACATTGTCAATGTGATTTAACCGTCAGCTATTTCATCTTTATTAAAACACGATTCATCACTCGGTTCACATAAACCACACTGGCAAAGTGTCTGCCTTCAGCCACACAAACCTTGGCTACCTGTGCCATTAAAAGGTTTCCATTTTCGTAAACGATAGTTGATATTGATGTAGTATGCAATAAAAAACCCAGGAACTATTGTATGACTGACATAATGATATGTTTTTACCCAGAAAGCACCAGTCGTTGGGGCGATGTTGGGCTAATGTTGGGCCGATGTCGTAGACGGTGACCAAACGTTAGTCTAGCATCGGGTCAATATCTGGTGCCTCCTGGGTAGATACTAAACAGGGAATGTGGGATGTTTCGGTTATAAAACTCTATTGTAAGTGAACATAAATTACTCACGTCAGAAATAATGGATTTTTTATTGAATTAAGTAGCCTACACACAGAGAATATATTTTATAATGAGCACCGAACTCTTCTGGACATTTTTAAAAATTATTCTGGATATATATTATTCAATACAGACGACATAAATGCTGCATGAAATATTTGACGTAATTCTAAAACGTCATGGTTATCTGGGAAGGAGGTGAATGAGATTAATCTAGGAATGCTGAGAGGGCGAAACGTGGACCTGATTGTCATATATATGTAATATTTGAACATGTGCAGTGCGTGGTTTCTTTACTTCACATTTTGTGGCAAATTGTGAAATATCACGACCGAAAGGAATTTATGCCCTACTTTTAGCATGCTTTTTGTATTTGTATGTGTTGTTATCATGAGCGGGATTCGAGCTTCGTATCTTGAGAGTTGCAGGATTTGTAAATAGTAGACGATGCTGCACAGACTGACTAAATCCCATAAATGTACAGCTCTCTGACTAAAGCCTGGATTACTCGGGATTGAAAGAGGAACACAAATTGCTTCAGTAAATTGGATTGGCTTAAATTGAGTGCAATCGGGTTTTCTTGAAGACGAAGACGTGCCTCTAGCAGATATTTCCAAAGAATTTGCAACATTTATTAATGCTATTCAGACAACAGATCAAAATAATAGTACGTGTTCACTATGAACTGTTTTTCTGTTACTCATAGTGTATATGCTCTCGGATGTTGCTGCTGCTACTAGTACTGCTGTTGACATTACTGCTGCTAGTATTGCTGCTGCTGCTAGTACTGCTGCTGCTGCTTCTTCGTTTGCTGCTGCTGCTGCTGCTAGTACTGCTGTTGTTGCTGCTGCTGGTGCTGCTGCTGGTGCTGCTGCTGCTAGTACTGCTACTGCTGCTTCTGCTGCTGCTAGTACTGCTGCTGCTGCTTCTGCTGCTGCTGCTGCTGCTTCTGCTGCTGCTGCTGCTTCTGCTGCTGCTGCTGTTGCTTCTGCTGCCGCTGCTGCTGCTAGTACTGCTGCCGCTGCTGCTTCTGCTGCTGTTGCTGCTGCTTCTGCTGCCGCTGCTGCTGCTACTGCTTCTGCTGTTGCTGCTGTTGCTGCTGCTGCGCAGTCATTCCAAGTGTTTATGAGAAGACATAATTAAATTAAAGTTGGCAAGTCACATGTTTAAGACATATCTACAAACAAAATATTTTTTTACGTTTGAATGATTGCATGGTTGAATCGTTTTGCATTTATTTTTAGACCAGTCTGGGGAAATTGACTAGAGATATTTTCCGTCTGACACGAAATCTATAACTAAATCAAATGCGGCAACGCACAGTAGATTGTAATAGAGAAAGAAAATAGCATAAACGTGAGTTAAAAAGAATCATGTTAACATTCCAGTTCAAATGATGTTTTTTTTTTTTTTTTTTTTTGTGGACCCATCCGTTTAGCATCTCGTTCTTCATTAATATTCGAACTGATATTTGTAATATAACAAGGTAAAAATGGTCAGACGATGTTGTGCATCGTATTGAGCTGGTGGATATTGTAACATCAAGGCTATTGATTGTACTGATCTGAGATCTGTGTTTCCATTGTATCTGAATGAAGGGTATTTAAGGTGCAAATAAGGAGTGTCACAGACACACAGTTCCTCCTCAACTGCTCGCCAGCCCTTTGCCACATGTGTGTTTGCTCAGCTCACTGTGTCGTACTCCTCACTCACCAAAGTTAAAACACACCACTACATTATTTGCTTTGTCTGACCACTACATTCTAAGCCGGGAATGGAGAGTTATTGTTGATCAAGTACAGACCAATTATCATGGTAGGCTTATGGTGCTATAATCAGTCAGGTGTGACCGAGCTGTTGATTATGAGGGATCCTCATTATGATCGGATGTGTTTTAAGTCAGTTGAATTTAAGTCAGTTGAAACCCCTGGGGTTCTACATTCTTAGCTGTGGAAAAGGCCTGGGCCTTCGGCCTCGGCCTTTTCCACAGCTAAGAATGTAGAGCTCCTCGGGCTTTATCCTATACGGAAACGATGGTTGTTTTTTGGCTATTTAACCCTTTCACCGCTAATTTTCACCAGCTTGAAGTTGCGGGTCATGACAGTGAGACACAAAAATCAGGTGGTGGAAATATAAATTCCACAATAATAGCGCGTGAAGAGTTAATACGCATAAAATGTACTGTTTGTCATGATCATCGTGTGGCCACTTTATTCTTTACCAGATCACATAGAATAACTATCTATGCAAAATACTAAATGGTATAGGATCATTGAACTGATTCAGTTAGTTCAATAATGGTCATTTACTGATAAAACTGATGCATTCTAAAGCGATGTATCACCTTTGAACCTTAAAGTGATACATTGTAAATTTAAAAATGCATCCACTTGATTTCCTCATAACGCTATACAGACACATTATCCAGGTTCATCTACTACTACAACTAACAACCACAATACTCGTAAGAGGCCGTGGGCAAAAAAACTGTGCAGTTAAAAACGTTACACATTTCTAGACTCCACCAAGATAAGTATGTAACAAACAATAACTTCAATGAACCATAGCCAGAAGTTATTTTGTAAAATAACGAGTCTATAAACAAATCCAGAGTAAACAAGGTGGGTGTCGGATAGGATTTGAGAATAATCAACTTGTTAGTTTTTTTCAGACATACACTATGAATAATTTGCCATCCAATAAAAAACAATGCCAATCTCCCGCATATCCCTCTGGTCATAATGGTTTTCTCACATCTGATGTGTGCAGTTTCTGAAAATATAGGTGTTTTGCCGATGCCCAGCGGGAGGCAGATAGTGAATCGCCTTCCATGTCTAAAGGTACTCTGTTTTTTTAACCTGGATAAATTATATTAGAAATTTCGCATACCGTTGGGCATGTCATTTACCTTTTATATGTTATGTACAGATACATGAGATGACAGTGAATACCAAGGGACATTTTTCCATGTCAGGAACAGGAAATGTTCATTTAATCTTTTTTTTTTGTTACTGCTGCCTTCTCATTAACATCCACTCTCTGTGATATACCTTACAGAGACACCGTGAACACCACAGTCCCTCAGTCACTGGGATATTTAAAGTAGGTGGGTCATCATGAATAAAGATTGTGGACCCACCCACATGCGCAACATGGTCAAAGCCTAGCTGCTTTAAGGTCAAATTTTACTCTCTAAGTGTATCACATTGAGACATATGATGCCTAAGCTTCATTTTATTTTTATTTTTGGTTTACAACATAATATGTATTTATATGGCGATGTATATGTGCTTAAGTACTTTATTGCTATGTCACACACAATTTTGTATATACCTCGTACGTAAGTAATTGTATTTGTTATTGTGTGTTTGTACCTGAATCCGATAGCAATTGCACATCATTAAACTTATGTGTAGATATCGACAATGGATTGTTCCTTGGCCCCAGGCACATCTGGTAAAAGTTTCATGCAAATCCGTTCATTACTTTGTAATTAAGTAATCCTGCGGACGGACAAACATATCGACAAACAAACACGACTAAAACATAACCTCCTTTGGCGGAGGCGTGTAGCATGTGCAATAGAAACTCTCAATGCCTAGTCATTGGTCACACGACACGCAGCTTCATCATGGATCACAATCAGTGATCAACATGACGATGTACGTGTCTTTTCCACAGATAGGTTGGTCAAGGGAGACATTTTCCATAATAGCCATCATTTATATCTGACCCGCGGCTGATAAACGAACATTCCCAGTCGGGACGTAGCTGCTTTCACCACGGCAACAACAAATATCCATTTCCAATCCAAGAGTGGAATTTATAGTGGACTATATTATTTATAGTGGACTATATTGGCATAGCACAGTAAGTCTAAACACTATGTTGGTCTAAACACTAAGTATACCCAATTAAGTTGACACTCATAATATTTAGGTGAAATATGTTTCATGCAATTTTAGAGTTTGATAAAAGTCCGAATGAAGGCCATCTCTTATAGTAGGGGAGCAGCGGCACTTTTAATCAACCCGGTGAGTGGCAAAGATCTGATAATTGATTCCACCTCAGAAAATAGTAATTTATTAAGAAATCCATTCCTTACAAGTACCGTTTTGTGCGAAAAATACTTGTTTACGTTTTCTTTACTTTTCACAACCGATAAAAGCGTACATATATATATTTTTTTTCAATAAATAAATATTTCGATTTTGGTGACTGTCACTCATCACAATTTATCCCAACTGACCCAACAATATAATAGACACAATTAAAGACGTTTTGGTAAGCATTAAGCCCAAATTTAGTGACAAATTCTTCAATTTTTATGAAAAAATTGTAAATTTTATTATTTTCAGAAAGGTTCAAAGCATTTTGAATATTACAAAAAAGACTGGGTTAGTGTATCATCATACCTTAAAAATTCCCCACACTATACAGACAATAGTGTATTAAGATATTGAGGTATTATGATAATTTTTTAAAATATATGAATATATAAAAACCGACTGAATATGATGCTATTACCCTTACCCCCCGAATATTTAGTTTTCGAGACAAAAAAATGATCTTTTTATTTAATGGGTTGATATAAATAAATAAATTGTCCCAATTAAGCTTACAGAGACATGGTATTTGCTAACCCCCCTCTAGTGATAAAAAGGTAAAATATTTTCCAAAATTTTCTGGGGGTGGTCCAGCCGAATTCATTGACCACATCACTGGTAGAAATAATGTATTACAAAAGACAATTGACCTTAAATGGACTAGTTTCCACAATTTTCTAAATTTGATTATACACCAGTGTCGATCTTAGACGTCATATTTAAAAACTAAAAACACAAATTAATTGACCAATAACAGTGCCAATATTGTAGCTACTGCAATGATATCAATCCAATGTCATTAATAATGAATTAATTATTTTAAATTGAAAAAAGTCCCTATTGACAACACAGAGGTGCTCGTTAAGAAAGCTTATTGTGCTGGGAGTGGTCTAGTTGGTCTCACCAAAATAGTTGAAATGGTATCATTCATATTTCGTGTCTACACATCGTCCCCTATACGAATCAGCAACGATATGGTTCTTGGGTGTTTTTGCAGCGTATAGTGAAAAAATTATACTCGTTAAAATCGCCACATTACATTAAGCGCAGCGAGATAATAATTTATGTGTAATGCTTGTATCTTTCGCAGTAAACAAAATGACGTGTGGATCGATCTATTTGCAATACTTGACGTGTATTGTGTCCTGAAAGCATTCAGAGTGATTAATGACGTGTGTTATTCACACATGAACGGTACAATTTGTCACAAACTGCTCATTACTGAATCTAAATCGACATCTTTTTGACGCTCGCTGTTGTTATTGCTGCTGCTGCATATTGCTCTTGTTGTTGCTGCTACTCCTGCTGTCGCATAGTCACCAGTGTGTTTTTTTCTGTAGTTTTCAGGTCCCATACAAATAAAATCCCTGCAGGATAAAGCAAAAAAATGACAGCAGGTTGGGAACGTTAATTTATTAGTTTTTGTTTTATCGGATAACAAATCCTTAGGACAGCATTGGCTAAATGTTTCACCGACGTGTCTTATGTATTTGGTTGTTAGTTCTCTTTCAAATATTTCCACTAGGCGTGACGATAGCAACGACAAGCATATCTGGGGGATAATTATCTATTAGTATCAGGTCGGAATATAAACGAGAGGTGTAATGGGGAATGTGTCCCCAGTCAGCATGTCTGCATATTGAAACATTGATCACTCTATCACTGCCGGTAGCTATGAAAACACATACACAATTTAAATTCTGAAGAATATTATTTTTTAAATATATTCTTCACACATTGGGAGCTGTATGTATACGATAAAATATAACCACTACTCGTGAACTATTAGGTTAAAAATCAACTATGTTCTAGACCAATATCTAATTCAACCACAAACAACTTGTTTTGTTAAAGTATAGTGTGAGTAAAAGTTAATTTTTCAGCAGAATGTTTATACGTGTATTTTATTTAACCCCGCCCCCCCCCCCACACATTTATCGAAGACAAACAAATTTATGCTTGTTTATAATGATCAAAGATTTGTTATAGATATGTTTTATGGCTTAATTGCTGATGATTATTTAATCTAGCGACACAGACATACATTTCTGGCGTTAGTTTGGATGTGGTCCTCAAAGTATCATCCTAATCATGGATTGTAGATGTAATGAGGTCATTGAGGTTATTCTAGGAATGCTGGGAGGTCGAGGCGAGGATCTGATTGTCATATACCACTCCTGATCTACAAAGTGCAGGCTACTGGGATTGAATTCACACCTACAATATTGGTCGCCAGAGATATGTGATATTATAACTTATGTAATCCTGGCAATGTGTGATTAAATATTGCATTACGTCACTATCTCGACATTGTGACAATATCCCAAAAGAAGGAATCCTGCAGTGGGGACTATGCCCTACTCTTATCAAAAGACATCAAGGGTTCTGTACATAGCAAAGTGCAATGAATATCACTGCACACTCCTTGCGTTCGAACTGTTTGGAGCGCTGCACAGCCACGATGTTAATGACCTCCCCTGTTGGGATTTGAGTCCTGTATCTCGCGGTTTAGAGCTTGAGCCGAATCCAATTAGCGATCAAAACACATTAAACAATAAAAAACTAGAACTCTGTGAAGATGTTCCAAGAAGAAAGTTTTATTTCCACCAATCAAACCCTGATAAACATTATTTCCGTAGAAAAAGAGGCATAATTGATTATTTAAGAGTTCTACTCTTACGTCTGGTGAACTTTGCAACAAAATAAGTATAGCTTGCTCATAGCCTTAGCTGTACATTAACCCTTAGGACGTCAGAATCAGACGTCTATTGAGTCAGATTCTGACGTCTAAAGTCAATCCCCATACTGCAACAATAAACTATTTAAAAGGGTCGCAGACCCATAACACAGGTATTCAAATGAAGCAGAAAGAGCTAACTAATACATTTATTATGATTTAAAATTAAAAAACCCTTTGGTCTCGTGGTAAAAAAAAATGTCAGCGCTTCAGGCTTAGAACGTGAAGGGATGCAATCCAAATGGATTCAGTTTTCTGGAGAATTTTTTTTTTTCTGAATCCAACCCAATTTGTTTTTTTAAAGATTACAGTGAAGTATTAAACGATTAAAACAATATTTGTAATATGTGTTATTTATCATACAATAAATAAATGAAATCATAGATCTAGATAAAATCTAGATAAAAGATAACATACATAAAATGTATTAGAGAGTGGTCAAGTCATCAAACCATTGAGCAGACTGATGCGTACTCTAGCGATGAATCGCCGACAAAAATAGTGATTGCTTCTAATTTAAACAAAGCCAGAGTAATGTGCGTTTTTTGAGCTTTCCTTGCCAGCCCGGCAAACTTCTTGATCACTTGCCGAACACAATTAGCGTGGAATCTGCATAACAGAGACGTTTTTCCCGTCTTGAAGATACATCGACACGACGTTGATAATGATGAACCAGCAAACACGGTTAGTTGGCCCATTGTTGGGCCAGCGTCGTAGACTATGGGCCAACATCAGACCAGCATTGGGCTAACAACTCGTGTTCTTGCTCACTTAATAACACAGTCACACATGCATCAATTACTACTGGTCGCAAATTGAAACTTTCGCGCTGAAAGGGTTAAATATTTTCCGACAATATCTGTGAGTGTTCTGGATGGATTCAGCGACTACTAAGTTACTAAATGGTGTATAAAAAATAAAGTTGATCTAAAGCTGACCTAAATCTGACTGTAAGCTGGAGACAATCGTGGACACCTTCTTTAATAAATAAAAACACAGTTAAATTCACAAAAAAAGTGTAATTGTGTTGTTTTTATTCATACCCATCCATCATCTGTAATATTGAATTAATTATCAATTGACATTACACGGGCGTTCGCTAAGAAAAACCCTCTTAGATTTAAAAATATGGACTGATCTGGATGAGCATAAAACTACTGGAAATAGTGTATTGAAAAATAAAAATCAATTAAAATTAAACAATTTACAAAATTTCCCAAATTTTATCTAAGACATGAACGGTTTATTGAACTATCAAAAATGTTCAATGATGCCAGTTTGAATCATTCAAATTCTGATTCTACTTATCTTATCATCCTCTACCGAAATCAGCTATGGACTGGTTTGTTGGGGTTTTCCAAGTCCTGGTGAAAAATCCATACATGGCAGCTGGATTAAATGTGAACCAGTCTGTGATGCAAATTCTAGAAATGGGATCAAAACATATTAAATGTCTTTATTTGTAGCCCTGCTTGCCCAGACGACCGAAATAGCAATGAACTGTGAAGCTGGTCAAAGCTGATAATATTGTCGCGCCTTAGGGAACGAGCCACTCAGGTATTGGGGATGTATATGTATAGCATTGTCTTGTCTTATGCTGTATGAAATGATTTTCTAATAATTAATAATTGTACGAGATCTGATCGACTATTCAGATGATGGCCTTTAGTGATAGTTAATAGTTACAACAAAAACTGACGTTTGGAAATCACGTAGGAATTACCTAATAACCTGATGGTTATACTAAACAACATATTCAGTTTAAAATGATATCAAGATCAATAAATGTATATACCACCGAACTTATGCAATTAAACATACAAGACAAATTCTTTATTTAAATAAACTACCAGAAGAGCCACAATATTATAATCCTTTCGATTACTAAATGTGTTCCTTGATATCACACTCAAATACAGAATATGGTTCCCAAAGAGATGAGCTGATATTAGAGGTAAGGATGTCACTGGGATTAGCTGAGAAATGTTGAGAGATCGAGTGTGAGATCAGAGGGGAATTAATCATTCCTAACCATCAGCAGAGGTCGCTAGAGATCAACGTATAGCCACAATAATCGTTCACATTTTGAATCACGGAGTAAAACCATGGAGACAATTTGAAATTAGCATGAATGCCTTAGTTAGCTCCTTCCGCTTTATTAGTGTACCTATGTTAAGGGACTACGGCCATTATAAATGTTCATTTCTTTCTATGCGTGAACCGACTTTAGACGTCAGAATCTGACGTCTGTAGACGTCATATTCTGACGCCTAAAGCCGGTCATCGCGCTGAAAGGGTTAAGAACTTCAACCTTTATGACGCCTTAAGACATCATTTTGACCTCATAAAACTGATGTAATTTCCTAGATTTATAACCACAATTTTTCATTTTTTTAATTACATAATTTTTCACAGAAAGGGTTAATGTTATATCAGCCGGGTTGATGCACCGTCTGTGTTCAGCTCCACAAACTACTGACTGGCAGGATATGTTCAGGGAGAAATTGTCTGCAATAACTTTTGGGACCACTATGGCTTTGTTCAGAAAGTGCGGCGTGTAAAATATAAATTGTGATGTGGACAGCTATGTGAGATCAACATATTTCTTTGGAAAATTGAATTAGCTGGAGTATTGCGGACACGTCGCAGCATTAATCGGTTTTATTTTCAAATTGACATGTATATATATACCTGCTAATGTGACTGTCATGCCAATTAATTGCTGGAAAACTATATTTTTAAGCGAAGTGGATTTTGTTTAATATAAACTTTTGTATCTTTGAAATATCATGTATCCGTACAAATTAGTGATAGAAAAATCTAAAGTTGATAGATCTTCGAGAATATTTTTTGTCATCCAATCCAGGAACAAAAAAACAACATTAAAATATAGAAGATGTATTAGCGTAGCTAAATCACCTTCTCTTGGCCAGTCTCAACAACAAGAAGCTACAACAACAGCAATAAGCTACAACAACAACAAGAAGCTACAACAACAACAAGAAGCCACAACCACAACATTAGCTACAGCAACAACAAGAAGCTACAGCAACAAAGAGAAGCTACAGCAACAAAAAGAAGCTACATTAACAACAAGAAGCTACACGAACAACAAGAAGCTGCAACAACAGCAAGAAGCTACAGCAACAACAAGAAGCTACAACAACAACAAGAAGCCACAACCACAACAAGAAGCTACAGCAACAACAAGAAGCTACAGCAACAAAGAGAACCTACAGCAACAACAAGAAGCTACAACAACAACAAGAAGCCACAACCACAACAAGAAGCTACAGCAACAACAAGAAGCTACATTAACAACAAAAAGCTACACGAACAACAAGAAGCTGCAACAACAGCAAGAGGCTACAACAACAACAAGAAGCTACAGCAACAAAGAGAAGCTACAGCAACAGCAAGAAGCTACATTAACAACAAAAAGCTACACGAACAACAAGAAGCTGCAACAACAGCAAGAGGCTACAACAACAGCAAGAAGCTACAACAACAGCAAGAAGCTACAACAACAGCAATAAGCTACAGCAACAACAAGAAGCTAGAAAAAAAACAAGAAGCTAGAGCAACATCACTACTGCAAAAACAAACACAAGAAGCTAAAGCAAGAAGAAGAAGGTACAACAACATTAAATAGCCACAGCAATAGTGAAAACCTACAGCAACTAAAAAAGTGACAACAGCAGCACTAGAATCACACTGCCGGAACAACAGTAGGCTTAGATAGCTCAGCATTGGAAACAGTGACAGCTGAATCATCTGCGACAACGGGCACGCCATCAACACAACAGCCGTAATCAGTAGTGATATCAACCACGACCAGCTCCGTCAACCATGACCAGCTGTAGCAGATAATATTGTAGTAATAGCAACAGCAACAATAACAGCAGCTGAGACGACATTATCAACAATTAGATCAATTGGAACATATTAGACAGACAAATATGGTATGGTAAATATAATTATATGGTGAATACATCAAAATATTAACAGAAAATATTTGTTGCTGTATCTTTCTATGATTTTTATGTTACATGAGTGGTCACGGACAATACGTGTATCTTTATGAATTAAAACAATATATTGTCGCAAGCTCGAATAAAACCAAGTTTTCCCTGGATGAGAATCAAACAACCTACCGCTGATCCTTTCTAGTCCATATTTGCAGGTCCAGAAACCACAGCGATATTTTATCCACTAAATAATGCAGCTTTATTACCGAGTCTGTGATGTAATTTACGGTAATGACACATCAATTTAGCGTTATAATTATCGTTAACGGTTTGGTGATTACATCATTATGATAACACACGTTCTATGGACAAGTTAATAACCTGTTTTTTTTTCTGGAATATAATATTTTATGATACAAATAGTAATGACGAACGTCAATGGCGAATGAGTTTTTGATCAATAATCATTCAGGCATTCTGGTTCAATTAGGAAACGTGCAAAGCAGTTCCTTCGCTTAAATAATCATTTAAATTTCCAATTAAAACGGAATCTATCCTAATTTAACAGCTAACCTAATCACATTAGGACAGTTAACCCTCGCGCTGCTGAATTCTTTGTCAATCTATCCTAATTTAACAGCTAACCTAATCACATTAGGATAGTTAACCCTCGTGCTGCTGAATTCTTTGTCAATCTATCCTAATTTAACAGCTAACCTAATCACATTAGGATAGTTAACCCTCGCGCTGCTGAATTCTTTGTCAAACTATCCTAATTTAACAGCTAACCTAATCACATTAGGATATTTAACCCTCGCGCTGCTGAATTCTTTGTCAATCTATCCTAATTTAACAGCTAACCTAATCACATTAGGATAGTTAACCCTCGTGCTGCTGAGTTCTTTGTCTACTTTTCATTCATTTCAAACTGGAATTCATGGCGCATTTTTCAGCTTCAAATGAAGAAAAATATATATATAATCATGAAAAATAGACATCTGCAAAATAGAGTTATTTGATTGACTAAGTATTTGTTCAAACGTATATTGAAGAATTTGGATCCGTATATTTATGGTTCTAACAGAACAAGGGTTAATGAGAAGTGAAAGTTTCTAACATATGTCTCAACATCTTCTTTTGTCAGCTTACACTAGAAAAATAGAAAAGACGACAAGAAATGGCAGCATAAATCGCCATCCAATTTGTGAGGTAATACATTGCTAGAAACCATTTCAATATGTCGTAAATGTCATTTCAATATTGTAGGCTTATTAGTTAGGAAATATATTTATACAATATCTGAGCTATGCCATTTTGAACTGGTCCGGCGTTAGAGTGAGCAGGTGTGCCAGGTTTCAATAATATTTGCAATAAAAACCGCGAGTAAATCACGCTTACAAATCAAACCGTTTACATCCAAATGGCGCCCATTTTGCATCTGATGCATGTGATTTCTTTGTCAACAACATTTTCTTTGGAAATATTTTCTCTTGTAAGCTGGCAGCAGCTGCAGTAGACTGGCAATAGACTGCCCACTCCGAGGATGTTATTACCCTAAGGTCAGAAAATAAATGAGAGCTAAAAATGTCCCATGCCACAATTTTACATTGAACACTGAATGACTAGTAGAGCTAAAAATGTCCCATGACCAACATGTCAGCACAAAAAGACTACTTTACATTGATCACTGAATGACTAGTGGGAGATTATATATAGACAATTTTAAAAACCCCATATATATATAAGAAGAAAAGTTATACATAATGTATAGTAAAGGAGACGAGCAGATTGTTAAATCCTTTCTCAAAATACCATTAAAATTTCGTATCAATCAAGCTACAAGATGCACATCGTAATCCTCTGGGAAGCATAATTGCATCCAATATGGGGCAATTCAATTCTATAAAGTAATCTGGAGGAATCTGGTCTTTTTTATGGTTTTTAAATCCCGAATAATCCAGGATACTTGACCAGAAAGCCTGACAATCGGTAGTCGGAACATTAGTCCACATGTTAAATGCGGCAATAAAAATCCAAGCGAAGGTCCGTTATTTTACGTACAATCACGAATATATTACTCAACATGTCATCTTAAGTTCTTTTACTTTTACTTTTACTCAGGCCGACACACAAAGTATCATAGTACATCTTCACGTGGTGTTCTCATAATCATTTACAAACAAAACTATATTTAAAAAACTATGTATCAGGCTGTATTGTAAATAAAATATTGAACATATGTCGTGATTACAACAGTAGCTGCCATAGTAACAACACCAGTAGCTTAAGCAGTAATCAAAGCAGCAGCAGCAGCAGCACTAGTACTACTCCCTTCCTGTTTCATTTAGCGAAGTTATGTATATAATTTTAGTTATGTATATAATTATGTATATAATTTTATTTTCGATAAGCAATAAAAACTTATGCATATATATGTATGAAGACAATTTAAAAAGTACATAGTGAACAAGCAGATTGGTAATTCCTCTCTCAAAATAAATATCTGACTATAGACGTCAGATTCTGACGTCTAATGTCGGTCCCCGCGCTCAAAGGGTTGATAAATATAAAAAAAATGTAAAAAAAATTGTAAAAAAAACTCCTCAGCAAAGGTTTATGTTTTTACTTATTTTTAAAGTCATCCATGTAGTGATGCAATACATAATCTGTACATTTAAATTAATCCTTAGGGGTGAACAAGCTAAGCAATATATATTTCTCTATTGAATGGTTTGACGGTTATTTCAAATAAAAGTTCATCTTGGAATCATACATATCCATCAGTGGGTGACACGCGACGTGTTTTGTTCACATAACCAAATAGACAGACCGAAATTGTCACATAAATTGGTGGTTATTTAATCACGATCACATAGTTATTTGTGTTTAAGTTGCTGCTGCCACTTGCAGCAGTTGCCGCTGCCGCTGCTGCTGCTGCCGCTGCTGCTACTTCTGCCGCTACTGTTGCTGCTGCTGCCACTGCTGCTGCTGCTGCTTCTGCTGCTGCTGCTGCTGCTGCTGCTGCTGCTGCTGTTGATGATGATGATTGATGATGTTGCTATTATACCTTTTCCTGCTCCTGCTGCTGCCGATGTTGTGGTGGCAATAATTTCCAGAAAAATTAACATACAGTAAAGTATACATTGTAAACATTCCGGTCACTGAGAATATGCAGCATATTCTGCTTCATTCATGCGACCTAAATCATTCAAATATATCCTTTGAAACATGTAAACTGCTGCACCAGTCCAATAACAAATACATCCAGCACCGATTTTTTGTCATGGCCATATTTTATGACCTCCAAAGTTAATCCCAGACAATTATTGCTTCAGCCATAGCAAACCTTGCGCAGCCGATTGACCGGCTGCTGTGTGTAAACATGGTAACGCGCTTATTACGCCGATATAGTATATAGGCTATTAATGACACTTTCTATAGCTGGTAAAACAACACAACTATAATATTATGCTAGTTCTGTATCAAATTGTTGTTTTTTGTATCAAAGGTAGGCTGATCGACATCTAGAAAGGACAGAAGCCCAACATTTTCACCATGTTCAATTTTGTCTTTGTCCTGTTCATCTCAACATCCTCAGGAGGTTCCCCTGGCCCGGTTTAGCCTATATGTGCACTAAGGTGGCCCAAAACCCCAATCATTTTTTCAGTCAGGGATCAATAGGTAGTTGTCATTTTATGCAGAGAGACTCGCATGGGACCGATTCACCAAACTTCTCGTTTATATTCTCACCCGATACTAATCAGTAGATATTCCCCAGACGTCATTCTGCAGATGGTTTCGTCACGCAAAAAGACACTAGTCCTTGTTGGTGGTATTATTGTCATTTCTGCGATTATTAAAATTGTATTTCTACGTTGTATACTCTTTTATTGGCATGTTGGGATCTGAGAACTAATCATAATAATCAGGGTATAAGATAATGCTGTTAATTACTTCGGATTGGTCGCTAGATAATAAAGGGATAATTAGTATCATTTAATCCTTCAAGTGCTAACCACGACAATAATCATTTTTAATTTGTCTTAATAGGCGATCAAAAAACTGTTATTGGGAATGTTTAAACATCAAAATGCGTGTTTATATATGCAAATGTTTGGTCTCAAATAAAAAAACAACTTTAGGTGGGTGAAACAATGTAAATAAGATAACTTAATAAAAAAGGAATTATTACATTCAGTTATAACACAATTAACCTTCACTTCTTGTGCTTTGATTGATCATCAGCTTTAACTTTGTGCCAGCAACAAAATTATTTTACAATCAATATAGTCATATAACCTGATAACTGTTTTTATGTCGTGTGGATTAACACGTGCTCATACACGAGAATTAACGAGAAGTTTAATGAGGTTTGGATAAACTTATAGTTTTTTTATTCAGACATACTGACAGGGGGCATATTTTCCATTAAATCTGTCATGTATATAAAGATAATAATAACAAATAACTATTCCCAAGGATTCTTTTGCAGTTGGCTTCAGCAAGCTTGATATAAAAATCAATTTCGTGGTGACATTCTGTTTGAGGCGGTTACACCGCATACATTGGTGGTACTGTGTACAAACGTTTTACTAATGAGCTTTTATTTCTGGGGAAAACTGCAGCCAATAAATAAACAATCCATAAGCTTTCTGCTGCAGTCCAGTTTTTTATTCCACGGCTATGTATTTCTACGCTGGAACCAGTCTTTTTAGTTCTGCCGCTGCTCATGCTTATTATTTGATTTTACAATTTCAGTTTTGAGGGATTTAGGTTTTAGTGTTGCTGCTTCTATGATTGCCTAACTTTAAGTTAGGCATATCAGTTTGGCATATCGGGTTAGAATATCAGTTATCCACCGGCAAGGCGATCCAAGTCTTGTATTCTACTCCCGACCAATCGAAGAGTGGTTCAGCCACGTCACATGACGAGATCAGTCAATCATCGCCGTCATTCAGTTGTTATTTAAATTAGGGGATAGAATATGACTTGGGCCGGAAAGGCTGTCGTTACTTTTCTGATCAGTGAGCGATGTAGAAGTATTTCCATAATGGCGTCATCCGCAAACCCTTAACAGAAAACAGTGCTTCACCAACTTGGTAAAATGAAATGAATCGGGCTTTAGGCGACAGTTGTGCACATATAGGCTAAACTGGGCCAGGAGAACCTCCTGAGGATGGTGAGAATAATGAGATGACACTGTCCTTCAGACACAGGAGGACACGGAGGCTCTCCACAATATTGAATTTTACACGTGGATGGGGAATAAACATTTTTGTTTCTTTCAAACCGCCGAGACCGGGAACCAAACCCCGAACTCTGGCGTGAAAGGTAGCGGTGCCCTAACTTGGTACATTAAATCAACCGATATTAACTGTATTGTGAATATCAAAGCATTAAACAGCGGACGTGGAATATGCGTCATTGATGCATTAATGATTCAAAGTTGATCCACAAACTCTATTCGCAATTCCAGTAAACACAACACATTTGTATAACAATGTTGGACCAACGTGTTATGTGCTTGCTGGGATGTTGGTCCAATATTAACCAAGCGTGAACGGATAGCGCCTGGTGATTTAGCTCTTATTGATTATATTGATTGATTATTTGATTGATTGCTTGATTGCTTGATTGCTTGATTGCTTGATTGATTGATTGATTGATTGATTGATTGATTGATTGATTGATTGATTGATTGATTGATTGATTGATTGATTGATTGATTGATTGATTGATTGATTGATTGATTGATTGATTGATTGATTGATTGATTGATTGTGCTTATTAACTTCGTACATATGATAAAAATATATATATATATATGTATATGATACATATGAATACTATACATTTTTTGTTGTTTATTAACCAATGATCTATTATTTGGAAAGATACAATCAATATACAACTACTGTAAAATAAAATAAACATTTTGAAGCTCACAATATCCAACATTTACATGATTCAGAAAATTGCAAAATTAAATTTTGATCATTCATATAAAACTCGCTAGTCTGTACATCTTAAAAATAAAATTGACAAATCATTATACGACTACTGTATGAAATAAAATATATCAAAGACTTCACATTTTAATTGTTTATATTTTTATTAGAACCATTTACACAATAAGCTGATAAAATAGTATATCCATACAAAACACTCCATTCATTAACATAAATTAAAGAGCATAATTATGTTCATGGGAACATTGCCTGCATAATAGCGTCAAGCCAGCGCTATTGTAACTACTGATGGAAACTTGCTGAGAAGTCACAAACCTTTGCCATCAGCTATTTTGTTGAAGGACCAGATTATTGCAGCATGTCTAGATTTACAGCTACTGTGAAGCCTTACATCAAGTCTTTTGTTGAATGACCAGATTATAACAGCAGTTTATGTCTAGATTTACATTTATTGTTAACCGTCACAACGCTGAATTAATTTTTTATAAACCATGGAAACCAACGGGATTTTTTTCAATTTTACAATCACCATGAATGTCTTAGTTATCTCTTTCCGCTCTATTTGAATACATATGTTATGGGTCTACGGTCGTTAGAAATATTTTAATTATTTCAGTGCAGGGACAGTCTTTATACGTCAGAATCAGAAGTCTACAGACGTCAGATTCTGACGTATAAAGACGGTCTCCGCACTGAAAGGGGTAATATTTACACAATGGCTAACATACATTACAATGTCGCTGAATATTTTAATCTTTAATAAAATCCCAATATTTGGTACTTTAAGATTTTGTTTTCTCGACCAATGTTTTTTTTCTGCCTAGGGGTTTGAGATATTTTATGTGTCTTCTAGTCATTCAGTGATCAATATGAAGTTGTGGTCTTATGCTGACAGGTCGGTCCTGGGACTCGCTCACAGTTATAGCTCCCATTTATATTCTGACCTGAAAAACATAAATCAACATCCCCGGCGTCCTACAATTGCTTTTAGCACGGCAAGAGGAAATAGCCATTTCCCGTCCAACTTTTTCCGACTAATATTCAGTTATATATGATGGGTCGGCCTCGTGTAGTTTGTCACTGGGGGGATACGTAGTAAGCTGCAGGAGGAAATAACCATTTACAGTCCAACGCTTTCCGGACCAATATTCAGAAGTTATATTTTCACATCCATTGCTACAAGTCACATTACATAAAATACAGTTCTGCAGTTGGTTTTGTCGTTGGGGATATTCATATTTAGTCTGCTATTGATATTTTCCCGCTAGACATAGATAATGAAATCATCATAATTATCTTAGTTAGCTCCTACGTACCGCTTCATTTAAATACCTATGTTATGGGTAAACGGCCATATAAATATTTTACTTTTTCAGCGCGTGAATCGAATTTAGACGTCAGAATCTGACGTCTGTAGACGTCAGATTCTGACGTCAGATTTTGACGTCTAAAGTCGACCCCCACGCTGACACGCTTAAATCGCATTAATGGAAGCGAAATGATCATAACCTGTTTTATCAGATTGTAATTGATCTATTTAACATCCAAATTAGTTGCTGATTATGACCAATCACGGCTCATTGGTGACGCGCTCACATTGCCTTGATTGATGTTCTCATGAACAGACCAAAGACACGGGACGCTGATCGATTCATCTATAAGTGGATCTAGATCTAGATCACGCACACCTCATCTCTGCTTTTCACAGCTACTCCACTTGACTTCTTGAAAGGCACAATCTGTCATCTATTTTACGTTGACTTACAGAGCTGTAAATACATCTTAGTTTTTACTTTTTTATCTAATATAAGAACCAATCGTTCAAAGTGTGCCACAGACGGCAAATAAATAAATTGTAATTTATGTCAAGCAAATTTATGAAATTATTATATTTCCCTTGTTTGCTCAAATTAAAATGGAATGGGATAACATATCAATTTGAAACAAACTGGTGATCTGATTAAAACATTTTGTTGTTGTTGTTGCTGATAATGTTTTGTTCTGGCATAAGTAATGTTTATTACTGTTTTCTATGTATGACACAGCGATTTTCAATGACATAACTGCCGTCGTGGTTCATAATGTATTTCCTGTGTCTGGCGGTGTCGGTGACAGATGCTTTTGCTCATCTTTAACTGCGGTATTTCCTGGCTCGGTTGGTATATTGCCGTTGTTGCTCATCCCTTATTGTCGCTTTCGCTGCTGCTGCTGCTATTGATGCTGCAGCTGCCAGCTGCTGCTGCTGCCGCTGCTGCTGCTGCTGATGCTGCTGCTGCTGCTGCTGCTGCTGCTGCTGATGATGATGATGACAATCCTTGTTTTGCTGATCATTATGTTGTTTCTGATGCTGTTGCTGCTGCTCTTGACTTTGTTGTAGTCATTGCTACTTCTGTCGTGGCTGCTGCTGTCTCTGGCTTAGCCGTTTTTTTATTGCTGTTGCTCTTCCGTTCCGGCAGCATCTGCCACTGACTTTCCAGAACCGATGATGCTGTTGCTGTTGTTGATCTTACTATAATTGTTGCTGTTTCTCCCCTTCTCTACGGAGACAGTGCCAGCATCAGTCAGTCAGTGAATGTTGGTCAAGCTGGCAGCATCACAGGCAGGATCACATTTACTATGTCATTGAGACAGAAATATCATTTAGCGCATAGAACATGGATAGGCAACGATTTTGAATTATCCCCGCCATAAGAATATGTACTCTATTGAGTCCATAGGAATGACAATCACATAATCATTGTTCTTGTGGTTATGTGGTTTCTCATGATGTTCCCTTTTTGTAAGCCCGAGGTTGTAAAAACAGGAAGCGTGTTCTATCACTTCCTGCTGCCATAAGAAAAAGATTCTTTGGTTGGGAGTTTTCTTAAGTTCATCTGTTCTTCTAAGATTACGGATATGTCAGGATTACATTCGTCATTTTGCTTCCTGTTAGGATTAGGAGCTGGTTTTATTGTGAGTTTTCTCGTGAATTCTTTCTTGTCTTCTCCAATCTACAATATGTGGACATATAACACAGTGACCAGTGTGTACATAGAGAGACAGCCACTGAGTCATATGGACCTCATCAACTCATCCTCTCTCTATAACACTCTCAATCTAAACGTGGACCACTCTGCTCATAGAGGTTAGTTGATGACTAATTAGTGAAATATATAACTATAAATTTAAATTCACAAATTGATGGTTATAATTTCATTAGATATGATTAGTAATTTATATATTATTTCATTGGAATTATTAAATTTAATGTCTGGTATTGATAAAGGCCTCAAGGTAGTACAAATGAATGAATGGTGCTTTAGGCCCCTTTGTGCACATATAGGCTAAACCGGGCTAGGATAACGTCCTGAGGATGGTACTCAAAATTCCAGCCCTGGCAGTCTGATGCCGAACAAGCTCCAGACAATAGTGATTTTTTTACGAGTGAGGGGGGAGAAACATTTTGTCTTTGAAATGTGAATACCAGAGCGATTGACTAACCTGCGAGCTCCGATTTTCCAGGCAGGCAGCTTCAACCATTACACCAGGGCCCCTGTCCTTCACCTCGAGGCGGGCAGGGGCCCTGGTGTGGCGTGGTATACGTACATAATACTGTATTATATCTTCACTGCTAATTATTTAAAAATACATTTACATGTTTGAACATAACGCTTTGATGTGTTAACAGACAAAAACGTGGCATCTCATTTAGTCTGCAAGGTTCGAATCTTGTGCTGGGCGATGACTTCAGCAGAAAATCTCCATCGTCGAGCCATCCACGTACAAGCCACCTGGGCAAAACGCTGTGATAAAGTGCTGTATGTTAGTGATAAATATGACAGGGAGTTCCCCACCATAAACATAGAGGTAGAAATGTCATGTCAGCAAAAATAAACTGTGATGCGTTTAGTTGTGTATGATTTATTCACATCATCATCATCATCATAAAACATGAAAAAATGGCCTAATGTAGATGACCATTTATCAACATTAAATAGATTTTCATGCAGTTATGCTTTATGCACTATGAAAACTATATATTAAGATATAATAGACTTCATAATATTTTTAACTAGACAAATTGTGTGTCGCTACCGCAACCCACAAGTTCGTGAAAATTACTCATATTTGTTTAATTTTGCAAGAAATAATTGTAAATATTAATGTTTAAATATTAATTTTGTTCCGAATATCAGTGATTTGATCTCTCATAAAACAACCATAGTCATGATTAGCTGTGTAAGAATTATTATTTTGCTATGAACTGGATTTGATTCTTTCAGGTTCCGCGTGGAAGGGATCATTTAGTGGAGAGAACATTGAAATCGTTTGATTATATTTACACTCACTATCTGGAGGAGGCTGATTGGTTTGTCAAGGCTGATGATGACACTTATGTTATCATGGAGAATCTACGTTACTTGCTCTCTGCACACCATCCTGATCAACCTGCCTATTTTGGTCACCATTTTAAGGCTGTTGTATCCCAGGGTTACATGAGTGGAGGTGCAGGTTACGTCATCAGCAGAGAAGCTCTTCGCAGATTTGGAAACAGATCAGCTGATTTATGCCGAGAAGATGGCGGTGCTGAAGATGTGGAGTTTGGTAAATGTCTGGAAAATTTACAAGTTCCACCGAAGGACTCACGTGACAAACTGGGACGAAGTCGTTTTCACTGTTTTAATCCAGTGACACATCTTCATGGAGATTATCCGGATTGGTATTATAGCTATGATAAATACTTAACCTCTCAGGTACGTTTACAGTGTATCCCACAAAACATAATATTTTTGCTCGTATTTCTTCATTATTTTTTCAATGAGACGGTGGTTCGAATATCATTATATATGTAGGTATATTATGATTTGTTCCTATCAATAGCCGACAGTTTTTATCCATATTGATATAATATGATATATAATGTGTTCATATATTGTTCACACTAACTACAGCCGTTTTTCGTACAGATGCTTTTATATTATGTTAAAAATACCAGTTGAATGGTGATCAAGTTGTCCCGTACCGTATTTTCAATTATATGTTATGTAAGTGATCAAGTGCTCGTTCCTAAGTTTATCCTGCATTATGTTCAACATTATATACTATGTTTCACGATAGCCTTTATTTGAGTCTTTCAAATTCAAATGATTTTTTTTACAGGGACCAGTTAACATGAGTGACTACGCCATTAGTTTTCATTACATCCCAGCTAAACAGATGTATGAATTGGAGTATTATATTTATCACCTCAGACCTCATGGATTAATGTCTGAAAACCAGGATTTAAACAGAAAACCCACGTAAAACACACTAATCTGAATAGGATTAAGGAAATGCAAATATGTTAGTCATAAATGGTAACTTTGCCAAGTTGGGTTCAATCAACACACTGAACATCATACCTCCACTTCAGCAAAGCTGACTGGATTTACATAGCGTTACCGGGTGGTCGTGGCTCCTCTTCAGAACTTCTGACGTGAGTCCTATGACATCACGAGGAACAGGACACCACTTTGCCCTGCAAGCTCGGCCAATTTCATAGTGTGTGTGTGTTTGTGTGTGTGTGGCTCAGGGAGCCAGAGTAGACACCGCTACACATTACAAAACCGAGTCGACAAAAATGCCTTTATTCACCAGGTATTGATTATTTTCTACTAACATTTGACAAGTTACCAATATAAAAAAATACGGAAACTATTTTCATTTAACATTATTTTTCAGCAAACTTTTATGTTGTTTTATCTGATGTGTGCAAGCAGACTCGACAACCTCAATAAACACCTCATAAAACATTACATAACTCCAGGCAAAGCCATTTTGGCACCGACATTTATCATGTTTATGGCTTCTGCTTCAACAAACACTGTCCAGCTGTAGCTCGTGTGGCTGAACAGACCAGCATCAAATCAACCAGTTATGATACACGTGTATGATAATGCCATGTAATATTTGTATTAATAAAACTACTTCTTTCAGACTTTGACCACTAATTGTCATTGTGAGTTAACGCACTGTTTTAATAGTATCTGCCACACTTTTCAGAAGTGTAATGTTGATAGATTAACTGTTTCTCATGTTCTGGTACTGAAAATGTGAACCAATGTCGTGTACAGAAGTTTAACCCTAGCAACCTGTACTTTGTATGTCAGGAATAACAGATGACATGTGATCCTAGACTCCTCACATTATCGACAAACTGCCGAGAACGCAGCCCTAATTGAATACACTGTGGAATGTGTTCTTTTAGGAATATTCATGAGTTTGACAAAATTTGTATCTGGTCACTATTGAAATGCCTAACAAAAATGACGTATTTGACATTGTAAACCACATGGTTAGACCAAAGAATACACATGGCCAAACACGTGGAATTTTGCCGAAATTATCAATAATTGAGCTACTTTTAAGGGAGGGTGGTGACGACCAGTGAGGGGTATGACTACATCACTCACCATGAATAGCTAAGTTTCTTATCCAATGAAGATATTTAGGCCTGATGTTCTATAAACACTGCATACACAATAATCCGCAATCAAACTTATTATATTGTTATATTATGTAAAAACAAGCCAACAATAACACAAATAAAATATACAGATCCAATGTTGCTTTGATACTGGGCCGACCTTGTATTACATAGGCCAACCGTTACTGTAATACAACATATGTTGATAGCATGTATTTGCTGTGCATAATAAGCCTAGGCTACTTGCGAGCCATAATTATGTAAGCTAGTCTCTTATTAACATACAAAAATTTCGAACTTGACATAAGTGTTCAGGGTGAGGTGTGGGACACTACCATGTTATTTTAGGCGCCCTGTTAAGACGCAGGATTTAAAATTTAAACTGAAAAAAACAATTCTTGATCACCAAACCGTAAAATGGTCGAAACGTTCCATTAACTTGATGTGTGATCACCATAAACTGTATAATTCCATTCGAGCCTCGCGTTTCCACTGGTCAACCTGTGATCAATGTGAAGCTGTTTTCTTTATGAAGACAGTGTGCTAAAATTGTAGTGAAAAATTACCGTTCCCATGCGTCTTTGTAGCTGCTCTCACCACGAATAAAAGACACATCCATTTCCATTCCCAAAGCGGCATTGTCAGCCATGAGGAATTTATATTGGAAGTGTTATACACAGCAAAAAGGAAGCAATATAACTAGGATAGAAAATGCATGCATGTCTGAATAAAATGTTGCGTATAAAGCTTTCCGTGCGGGGATCAACTGTAGACGCCAGAATTTTCTCTATCCTCATCATATTCTGACGTCTAAAATTGATTCTCACACTGAATATTACTTAAAATGTATAATGCCAGTAGACCCATCAGATAGGTATTCAAATGAAGTAGAAAGAGCTAACGAAAAAATTTATGATGACTTCAAACTAAAACATCCCTTTGCTCTCCATGGTTTATACAATAATATTTCAACGTTGTAAGGGTTAAGCTTTCTATGACTTTTTCTATATGAGTACAGCAAACAGTGACTCCTTCTACTTCTACTCATATTGTTGATGGCTGTTGTTGTGACTTTTTCTATATGAGTACACCAAACAGTGACTCCTTCTACTTCTACTCATATTGTTGATGGCTGTTGTTACGCTCCATATCGCTGATTAAATCGCTGTTGTCTCTTCTGCTGCTACTTGTTCTCCATGGTTTGTACAATGATATGTCAGTGTTGTAAGGGTTAAGCTTTGCTATAACTGCTTCCACTTCTACTCGTATTGTTGATGGCTGTTGTTGCGCTGCATATCGCTGATTAAATCGCTGTTGTCTCTTCTGCTGCTACTTGTGATGTATATGTTGGTTGTTTGTTGGCGGCCTGTTGCTGCAATGTGGAGTCTTCTAGAGTCGTTGCTGTAGCTTCGTCCTCCTGCTCTGTGGTCTTTTTCAGTGCTGCTATTGCTTCGTGTTGTTGCTGTAGCTTCTTGTTGTTCCTGTAGCATCTTGCTGTTGACATAGTGTTTTGTTGTTGTTGTACTTTCTCGCTGTTGCTTGTTGTCATAGCTTCTTGCAGTTGCAATAGCTTGTTGTTGTTGACGTAGAATCTTGTTGTTGCTGTAGCTTCTTGCTGTTGCTGTAGCTTCTTGTTGTTGCTGTAGCTTCTTGTTGTTGCTGTAGCTTTTTGTTGTTGCTGTAGCTTTTTGTTGTTGTTGTTGTAGCTTCTTGTTGTTGTTGTAGCTTTTTGCTGTTGCTGTAGATTCTTGTTGTTGATGTAGCTTCTCGTTGTTGTTGTAGCTTTCTTTATTGCTGTAGCTTCATTCTGTTGCGGTAGCTTCGTGTTCGCTACGTTTGTCATAAATTCGTTATTTATGTCCGGAATGTGTTCGTTATTCCAACATATTAGATGATGTGGAACTTTGGTTGCGTTGTCCTGTGATACGTTTTTCAGTCCGGACCAATTGTGACAGCCCCTTTCTGGGAGATAGAACTGATTGATAATTAATACATAATGTGTTATAAAATGTTCTCGAAATACTAGCCTACCAGGTAACGTATCAACCCTTTGAATTCCAGGCCAAAGTACATGATAGGATCCTAGGATACTGGTGTGAATATAGTAAAGTTGACTGTAAATTTCCGTCATGTATGGTAGTGAAGATGTTAAATGTTTTTTTGAACAAATTATATATTCAGAATATTAATGTAGTTTAATGTAGTTTATGCAGCAGTTCGTCAAGACACGATGCAATAGCTAAACAACTGTAACTACTAACTAACTAATACACAAGCAATTTTTGTATTTGTATGTGTTTATATCCCGGGCGGGATTCGAGCTTCGTATTTTGAGACCGTCATTTGATAAAACATGGACATTTTAATTTATCTAATGCAATGACTTTGTGGTGAATGAGCCATCAACATTTGATGACAATCATATAAGTCTGCATTCGATCAAATACAATGAATTTGTAGTGAATAATGGCTATAGTCGTGTATTGACTATATGCCTACAATTAAAATCTACTAGAGTCACAGCTTGAAGAAGGAGTTGCTGGACTTGTAAATAGTAGACGATGCTGCGCACAACTAAATCACCTAAATGTAGGCCTACAGCTCTCTGGCCAAATCCTGGATTATTCGGGATTTGAAAGAGATGCACAAAATGGATTTGCTTAACTTGAATGCAATCGTGTTTTTTTCAAGATGAAGACTGCCGCTAACAGATATTAGGAAAAAACTACATAATTTAATATTCAGATAACGTATTAAATTATTAGTAAGTGTCCACTGCAAAAACATGTGTTGCTGGTGCTCATGATGCTCATGCTCCGCGCTGATGCTGCAGCTGATGCTATTATTGTTATGGTTGTATTTGTTGTTGTTTCTGCTGCTACTGCTGATGTTGCTGCTGCTGCTGCTACTGTTGTCGCATAATCACCAGCATGTTTTTTTCTCTAGTTTTCAGGTCCCATAAAAATAAAATCCCCTGCAGGAAAAAGCAAAACACTACAGCAGGTTGGGAACGCTAATTTATTAGTTGTTGGAAAAAATCATTCGGGTGGCGTTGGTTAAACGCTTCACCAACATGTCTTATGTATTTCGTTGTTATTTCCCTATCAAATAGTTCCACAGGCGTGACGATAGCATCGACAAGAATGCCTGGGGAATAATTCTCTATTAGGACCAGGTCAGAATATAAACGAGAGGTGTAATGGGGAGTGTGTTCCCTGCCAGACTCTCAGAATAATAACAATATTGATCAATAATAAATACTGGGTAACTATGGAAACATATCTGATAAAATATAAATTCTGAATAATGTATTATATTAACATATATTCTATATACATTGGGCGCTGTATATATACGATAAAAATATAACCACTACTCATGAACTATTAAGTTGAAAATGCATAATTTAACATTCCTAAAATCAACTATGTTATAGACCAGTATCTAATTTCGCCACAAACAACTTGCTTTGTTAAAGTACATTATGAATGAATGACTATGCGTGTATTTTATTGAAAAGAAACACATTTATCGTAAATTATGTATTTTATAATGAGCAAAGATTTGTTCTAGATATGTTCTATTGGTAGATTGCTGATGATTATTTAATATTGCGGCAGAGAAATACATTTCTGGCGTTATTTTGGATATGGTCCTCAAAGTATCATCGTAATCACGGGTTGTGGATGTAAGAAGATGACTGGTATTAATCGAGGAATGCTGGGAGGTGACTGGGATTAATCTAGGAATGCTGGGAGGTGACTGGGGTTAATCTAGGACTGCTGGGAGGTGACTGGGGTTAATCTAGGAATGCTGGGAGGTGACTGGGGTTAATCTAGGAATGCTGGGAGGTGACTGGGGTTAATCTAGGAATGCTGAGAGGTGACTGGGATTGATCTAGGAATGCTGGGAGGTGACTGGGGTTAATTTAGGAATGCTGGGAGGTGACTGGGGTTAATCTAGGAATGCTGGGAGGTCGAGGTGCGGATCTGATTGTCATATATCACTCCTGATCTGCAAAGTGCAGGCTGCTGGGATTTAATTCATACGCACAATTTTGCTCCTACCCAAAATATTTGTCGACCAAAGTTATAACTTATGTAATCATGGTAACCCCCCCCCCCCTCCCCGAGATAATACAATGAATATTTTGAAATAAATATACAAAGCATATCATTAGTACTGTATTTTACAGCTTAATGATAAAAATGATAAGTGATTATCATTCAATATAGTTGTAGGCACATATGTTATTTTCGATGCAGTTTTCACAGTGTCATGGTAATCAGGGTAATCAGGAATAGGAGTTTGTGGATATAAAAAGGTGACTAGGGTTAATGTAGGAATGCTGGGAGGTCGAGCCGGGGATCCGAGACTATCATTGACAGAGCTGGACTGTGATATATTTATCTTAATATGTATTTATTTAGCATACAAATGAAATAATTGCAAAGGTGAAGTCTAAATATAGGAAATGTCTTAGAAAGTGGACAAGTCATCAAACCATTGAGCAGACTGATGTGTACTCTAGCGATGAATTGCCAACAAAAATTGCGATTTCTTCTAATTTAAACCAAGCCAGAGTAATATGCGATTTTTGAGCTTTCTTTGCTAGCCCGGCAAATTTCCTGATCACTTGTCGAACACAATTAGCGTTGAATCTACATAACAAAGGCTTTTTTTCTGTCTTGAAGGTACATCGACCTGACGTTGATAATGGTGAACCAGCAAACAGGAGGCGTTGCCCCGATGTTGGGCCAGCGTCGTAGACCATGGTCGTAACATTGGGCCAGAACCCTCGGGGTTGTTCACTTAGTAAGTCACTTAAAAGTGACAATATCCATATGTGTTCTGGATGGATTCAGCGACTACTAAGCTACTAAATGGTGTATTACAAACTACATTTGAGCTAAATTTGACCAATTTACACAATACATAAATCTGACAATAAGCTAGCGGCCATCGTTAAAAACTAAAAACACAAATTAAATCTCCCCATAAGCGTGTAATTATCAAAACTTTTTTACTGATATCACTCCATGACGTTTAATAATGAATCAGTTATTATAAATAGGGCCTACTATTTTTATCTCAATTGACATTACAGAGGTTTTCCCTAAAATCCCTCTTGGGCTAAGAGGGTAACATAATCATCAAGATTGTCTGAGAGTGATCTAGATGAGCAGCAAACTACCGGTACTTGACATAGAGTATTGAAAAATATAATTAAGTTCCAACTAACAAATTACACAATTTCCAAATATAACTAATGCGAGTATTGAGATGATAGCTATAGTATAGTATAAGTGATGGTTGATAGTTAAAAAAAAAAATAAAGTCACATAGAAATTACCTAATAACGTGATGGTTATATTATACAATACATTCTGTTTGAAATAATATCAAACCATTAAATGTATATACCACTGAACTTATGTTATGCAAGTTATGCAACTAAATTTGAAAACAAGTATCATTTATTTATATAAACTACCGGTTCAACTAAAATATGATCCTTTCGATTACTAAATTTCTTCCTTGATATCACACTCTAATACAGAATATGGTTTCCAAAGCGATGAGCTGATATTAGGGTTTGTGATTTAAGGATGTCACTGGGATTAGCTGAGAAATGCTGAGGGGTCGAGTGTGAGATCAGACGAGCTTTAATCATTCCAGCAGAGGTCGCTAGAGATCAACCTATAGCCGCAATAATCGCTCACATTTTGAGCCCCAGAGCAGGAGTAAAGATTGCAGGTACAAGTTCCACAAAGAACAAACATTAAACAAGCTGAAATATGTTTGCATAAACCATGGAGACCACCGTTTTTTTTCAATTTGAAAGCATCATAAATGCCTTAGTTAGTTCTTTCCGCGTCATTTGAATACCTATGTAGTGAATAGAAAATGCCAGCCACTACTGGTGTGTTTCCAGGCAGAAACTGCAGAGAGTAGCAACGAAAAGACGTCTACTTCTGCTAAAGGTTCCTGGTAATCTGCAACGGATCGTATAAATCCCGCGCCATAAACAAGCTGTGGCGATTGTAACGACCACTTCCTGTGTAACACATCGGCCGTTACCACACCTAGATGTCATGGTTCTATGGCCATTATAAATATTTTACTCTTACAGCGCGGGGATCGACTTTAGACCTAAGATTCTGACGTCTAATGTCGATCCCCGCGCTGAAAGGGTTAAGCATTTCAACCTTCATGATGTCTCAAAGCACCATTTTGACCCTCAGAAAACTGACGTAAGCTTCTAGATATTATAATCAAAATTTTCACAATTACCTGATTTGTCACCCCGCTTCAAGTGTTTTATGTCCACTATAATTCTCGCTTTGTACTAGATGAAGATTTCAGCTGTGAATTTAGGCCAGAAAGAGTTAATGTTATTAATGTTACATGGTTAATGTTATTAATGTTACATCAGCTGGGTTGATGCGCCGTCTGTGTTCAGCCTCACGATGTTCGGGGAGAAATATCTGCAATATTTTATGGAACCAATATGGTTTTCCCAGAGTTTTGCACCAGATATATTGCTTGCTTACTCAACTGGGGCTGTGTGCATGGTGGTAAAGGAAAAATTGTGCTCTAGATAGCCACAAAAGATCAACATATTTCTTTGACAAATTGAATTGACTGAAATATTGCGGGCACGTAGCAGCATTACGCCCTACTCGGTTTTATTTTGAAGAATATGCTAATATGACTGTCATGCCAATTAATTCGTGAAAATCTATTTTTTACGTGAAGTGCATTTGTCTCAATATAAGTTTTTTTATTTTGGGGTAGTTAGTGCAATATTGTAATTTAACTCGTATTGTAATGGACGCTAGCTACTCGTTGTAATCTAGAAGAATACATACAAGAGTTCATACAAGAGTTCATTCAATTGAATCAAATCCAATTTGTTGGGATAAGCTGTTATATCTCCGGATTAATCTCCAGGATGCATGGTCAGAAAGCCAGCCATTTAATCAGTGTGCACAGGATTATCTGCTTGTTTTTCTACGGTGCTCGTTGAGGTGGTAAAGAGCGTTTTATATGTATAGTTACGTAGTGGTATTGCTTACTATACTGATCTATGCATAATACATTTATAAAGGGTTTAAAATAACATTTTAGAACACCCAGCCCATCGTGGGCTTATATATCAGTTTGGATACAACTTTATTCAATGACGTCACGTCAGTTTTTAATATAATTAGTATAAACAAATTTAAAATATACACTTAAACAGTTAACATGTGAATTCGATTTCAATATTTCAATAGCCGACTTGCCTGAAAAATCCTCACCATAATCGCCTGGACATCACTAGATACCACGACTGGATTACTAATGTAGAGAGGACCGTTAGAGTGATCCCATGCATAATACTTAAAACAGATTTCTTAGATATTGAAAAATAATATAACAAAGCTGCTTTGATTATGCCATAACCACTGGCATACAGGACTTTAAATTGAACAGACAATGGTAAAATAGATGTCGGGATAGATGGAATAACAATGCTTTGAATGCGCTTGGAAAGCAATGTTTCTTTTCTACAGATTCGTCTACCCGAATAATGAATAATTATTATATCACTGTAGCTCAGGTGATGTTCTACTGAGACTCATCACTTACGGCTGATCCTACTACATCTCTTAATTTATGGTATGATGAAAAACTCGTGCGCAGAAACAAGAGAAGGTACAGCAACAACAATAAGCTATATCAACAACAAGACGCAACAACAACAGCAAGAAGCTACAGCAACAACAAAAAGTTGCAGCAACAGCAAGACGCGACAGCGACAGCAAGACGCGACAGAAATAGTAAGAAGCTACAGCAACAACAAGAAACTACAGCAACAGCAAGAAGCTAAAGCAACAGCAAGAAGCTAAAGCAACAACAAGAAGCTACAGCAACAACAATAAACTACAACAACAACAAGAAGCGACAGCAACAGCAAGATGGTACAGCAACAACACGAAGCTATAGCAACAGCAGGAAGCTACAGCAACAACAAGAAACTACAGCAACAAGAAGAAGCTACATCAACAACAAGAAGCTACAACAACAGCAACACGCGACAGCAACAGCAAGAAGCGACAGCAACAGCAAGAAGCTACAGCAACAGCAACACCCGACAGCAACAGCAAGACGCGACAGCAACAGTAAGAAGCTATAGCAACAACACGAAACGTATAGCAACAACAAAACGCGACAACAACAGTAAGAAGCTACAGCAACAGCAACACGCGACAGCAACAGTAAGAAGTTACAGCAACAACACGAAGCTACAGCAACAAGAAGACGCGACAGCAACAGCAAGAAGCGACAGCAACAACAAGAAGCTACATCAACAGCAACACGCGACAGGAACAGTAAGAAGCTACAGCAACAACACGAAGCTATAGCAACAACAAGACGCGAGAGCAACAGCAAGAAGCGACAACAACAGCAAAAAGCGACAACAACAACAAGACGCGACAGCAACAGCAAGAAACTACAGCAACACGCGACAACAAACATGAAGCTACAGCAGCAACACGAAGCTATAGCAACAACAAGACGCGACAGCAACAGCAAGAAGCGACAATAACAGCAAGAAGCGACAACAACAACAAGACGCGACAGCAACAGCAAGAAACTACAGCAACAGCAACACACGGCAGCAACAGCAAGAAGCTATAGCAACAGCAACACGCGACAGCAACAGCAAGAAGCTACAGCAACAGCAACACGCGACAGCAACAACAAGACGCGACAGCAACAACAAGAAGCTACAGCAACAACAAGAAGCTACAGCAACAACAAGAAGCTCAGCAACAACAAGAAGCTACAGCAACAGCAAGAAGCTACAGCAACAACAAGAAGCTACAGCAACAACAAGAAGCTACAGCAACAGCAAGAAGCTACAGCAACAACAAGAAGCTACAGCAACAACAAAAATCTACAGAAACAAAAATCTACAGCAACAAGAAGAAGCTACAGCGACATCGCAACAAGAAGAAGCTACAGCGACATCAAGAAGCTACAGCGACAACAACAAGCTACAACAACAACAATAAGCTACAGCAACGACAAGAAGCTACAGCAACAACAAGAAGCTACAGCAACAACAAGAAGCTACAGCAACAACAAGAAGCTACAACAACAACAAGAAGCTACAGCAACAACAAGAAGGTACAGCAACAACAAGAATCTACAGCAACAGCAAGAAGCTACCGCAACAGCAAGAAGCTACAGCAACAACAAGAATCTACAGTAACAACAAGAAGCTACAACAACAAGAAGAAGCTACAACAACAACAAGAAGCTACAGCAACAACAAGAAGCTACAACAACAGCAAGAAGCTACAACAACAACAAGAAGCTACAGCAAAAACAAGAAGGTACAGCAACAACAAGAATCTACAGCAACAGCAAGAAGCTACAGCAACAACAAGAAGCTACAGCAACAACAAGAAGCTACAGCAACAACAAGAAGCTACAACAACAACAAGAAGCTACAGCAACAGCAAGAAGGTACAGCAACAACAAGAATCTACAGCAACAGCAAGAAGCTACAGCAACAGCAAGAAGCTATACTTTTCGTTAACGGTTTGGTGATTACATCATTATCATAACACACTTTCTATGGACAAGTAATAACCTGTTTTTTTTCTGGATTATGATATTTTATGATACAAATAGTAATGACAAACATCAATGGAAAATGAGTTTTTGTTCAATATTCATTCAGATATTCTGGTTCAATTAGAAAACGTACAAATAAATTCCTTTGCTTAAATAATCATTTAATTTTCCAATTAAAACGGAATCTATCCTAATTTAAAAGCTAACCTAATCACATTAGGATAGTTAGATCTCGTGCTGCTGATTTTTTATCTATTTTTCATTCATTTCAAGCTGAAACTCGTGGCGCATTTTCTTCTTCAAATGACGATATATAAAAATATATATAGTCATGACAAATAGACATCTGCAAAATAGAGTTATTTGAAAAACTAAGTATTTGCTTAAACGTCTGTTTTATGTTTGAATCCGTATATTTATGGTTCTAGCAGAACAAGGGTTAATGAGAAGTGAAAGTTTCCAACATATTTCTCATCTCC
>OZ024910.1:8638689-8681189 GCA_964017125.1 Flabesymbios commensalis | reverse complement strand
TCTCCATCGTCGAGCCATCCACGTACAAGCCACCTGGGCAAAACGCTGTGATAAAGTGCTGTATGTTAGTGATAAATATGACAGGGAGTTTCCCACCATAAACATAGAGGTAGAAATGTCATGTCAGCAAAAAACTGTGATGCGTTTAGTTGTGTATGATTTATTTAAAGCAGCATCTCCATAAAAACATGAACATAAAAAATGGCATAATATAAATAGAATAATTTAGTTATATATGGTAGTAATGTTCTATTACATTGAAATTATCAAAACTTCAGCTGCAAAATATGATAATTTTCACATATCAAATAGATTTCTATACAGTTGTATGATATGCAAAATGAAAACTCTATATTTAAATATAATAAACTTCATAATGTTTTTGAACAAGACAATGCTTTCCATCCAGTTAATATTTTTATTGAACTGGATGTATTTCTTTCAGTTTCCTAGTGGAAGGGATCATTTAGTGGAGAGAACTATGCGATCGTTTGATTATATTTACACTCACTATCTGGAAAAGGCTGATTGGTTTGTCAAGGCTGATGATGACACTTATGTTATCATGGAGAATCTACGTTACTTGCTCTCTGTACACAACCCTGATCAACCTGCCTATTTTGGTCATCATTTTAAGGTTGTTGTATCTCAGGGTTACATGAGTGGAGGTGCAGGTTACGTCATCAGCAGAGAAGCTCTCCGCAGATTTGGAAACAGATCCGCTGATTTATGCCGAGAAGATGGCGGTGCTGAAGATGTGGAGTTTGGTAAATGTCTGGAAAAGTTACAAGTTCCACCTAAGAGCTCACGTGACAAACTGGGACGAAGTCGTTTTCACTGTTTTAATCCAGTGACTCATCTTTATGGAGATTATCCGGATTGGTATTATAGCTATGATAAATATTTAACCTCTCAGGTACGTTTACATTGCATCACACACAAAGTAATATTTGTGTTCTTACTTAATTTGCAATCATTTTTTAATGAGACGTGGGTTCGAATATTATTATATATACAGGTATATTATTATTTTTTTAACCGATAGCTTTTTTGTTAAATTGATATAGTATGGTATGTAAATTTTTATCATATATTGTTCACAATAACTACAGCTGTTTTTCGTACAGATTCGTGCATATTATGTTATTAACTACAGATGATGCTTTAACTAACAGCTAGATGTTATGTTATAACTACCAGGTAAATCGTGATTACGTTATCCAATATTCTCAATTATATATTATGTAAGTGATTACGTGTTCGTTCATTAAGTTTATGCTTTATTATGTTCAACATAATATACTACAGTATGTTACATGACGGCTTATATGAGAGTCATATAAATTCAAATGTTTTTTTACAGGGACCAGCTAACATGAGTGACTATGTTATTAGTTTTCATTACATCACAGCTAAACAGATGTATGAACTGGAGTATTTTATTTATCACCTTAGACTTCATGGACTAATGTCTGAAAACCAGGATTTAAACAGAAAACACACGTAAGACACGCTATGCCTAATGAGTTTGTATGACTAATTAGAATCGATGAAAATCCATCTGTCATTGGTAAACTACTGATTTGGGTGATTTGATTGCACCTAAGAGCATGGCTCTCCATCACAATTTCTGACTGAATTAATTTAACGTTACCATGAACAGGACACAGCAATCAGGATTTAAATACAAACATCCCCTGGATTTAAATCAGGAAGTAATCAGCTGTCTTTACATCATAGCGATTTGAATGTCTTAACAACATAGCTACTCTTCTGCATTTATGCTAGGATTGATTTAACGTAGCTATATAGCCACGACTCTGCTTAACAACAAATTGAACTACGAAGAAATATATTTATCCACCAGCTATTGATCAATTATTATTAGATAGTATTAAATGTAAAACTTAAAATATCAATAAATACAGACGTTTATTTACCAATTTTTTTTAGCTAACCAGTGTCAACAAAGATCATATGCTTGATAAAAAGTATCTTTATCATTTATTTATGCATACCGGCTGAACCAATTCAATAAACACCCCATAAAGTCACCACATACCTATAGGCAAAGCCATAATGGTGCCGACATTTATGGCTTCTGCTGCAATAAACGTTATCCTGCTGTAGCTCGTGTGGCTGAACAGACCAGCAATTTATTAACCCACTAGGTCCCATGTCGTATATATTCACTTTTATGTAATGACTATATCTGCTATATTAATACAAAATATTTGTATCAGGATCTGACCATTAATAATCCTTGTGAGTCACCATACTATTCGATTCAATGATATTATCATTTGTCATATCACTGTATCTAAAATGTGAGCCAATATTGTGGGTAGACGATTGACCAGAAAAATCTGTATGTGAGGAATAAACATCTGATCCTAGATTTCACGCCTTTTTTACCTAAGCACATTGGCTACTAACGTCCACAATATCTCACTGATCTCTTACACGGTGCTTTTGTGTTCTACAGTGTTTTTTAACACTTAAAGCGTTGAAATATTTTTTTGTATATACCGCATTTTTTTTCAATTTGCTGTCATCCACATTTTGTCCTACTTCACAAACTGTCAGGAACTACTGGTCTGATGGTTTTCAAATCTTGCATAGAATATCTCTAGGTAGTGTAGATGCATTTTGAGGTAACTGTACTTTGGCCTACATTTGGTTCAGTACTTTGGTCAAATTATTTGTTTTGACATACATTTCCGGACCATTTTTCAATAAATACTCGTCTGATGGTCTTCAAGTTTGCACACAACGCTTCCAGTGGGCCTAGATGTGCATGTTTAGGTAACTGTACTTTACCCTACTTTTAGTTCAATACTATGCCCTAATTAGTTGTTTTGACATACATTTCTGTACCATATCCCAAGAACTATTTGTCATATAGTACTCAAATTTAGCGTGCAGCGCTTCTAGGTCCCTACACTAGGAGTCACACAATTTTGTGAAAAACTTCCAACTGAGAATTGACGGAAATGATTTCTATTGAACACCTCCATCATTCAGTTATCACATTTTATCGCCCATACTGAACGACGGAAACGTTCTCTTTGAGAAGCGTTTTCCTTATTATTGATTTTTTTATTTTTATATGTCAGGCAAGAAATAGATCTAATGGTCCATTAATAATCCAAATTTAAAGAATCATTCAGCTTCAAAACGCGCATGCCTGGGACGGTCAAGTGTAGGCCAACAGTAGCCTATTGAGTACAGATTGACGGCATTAATATAGCCACTGAACTGATTACAAGATACTACTCAAACGAGACATTGATCCAATGCTGTTTTAATGTTAGGCCAACGTCTGCGACGCTGGCCCAACATTGAACCCACGTAAGCTAAATGTACAATGTTTGAGAGAAAGTCCTCCTGCCCAGCAAACGCAAGACATTTGTATAACATTCATGCAATGTCGGCCCAACGTCTTCGACGTTGGTCCAACATTGCATAAAGTCATACAAATGTTTTGTGTTTACTGGGTGACAATACAAAATTGGGGGTCAAGCAGTTTCCAAATCCCCGCAGTAATACAGTCAGCTTGTTTGCAAGTAGGCGACCAAGTAGGGGCAAAAGACAAGGGCTTTGAATTATTAACTCATAGATTTCGCTCAAGTATATATGAACTTGCTGTGATTTGAGAACTTGCTCTTAATGAGGCTTTGGGTATGAAACGCATATTTAGTATTATTATGGAATAGGGCCTTGGCTTACCCACGGGCACTATTGCCTTCTGGGGGACCCTTGTCCTGCGAATTTTGACAGTTGACTACACCTTTAATTTGTTTATATAAAATAAATGAATGAATCAGTCAGTTAGAAAGTAGGCATACTTGGCTGTATACTTTGCAGTGCATCGTACTACCAACCACACAATGTGCGATTCAGCATTCCTGCTGGTACATCATGAAAAAAACAAATGTGGGACTTCAGGGAAGGATGTACCTTGAAAATTTGTTCAAATTCAAAATGACCGACTTCCAGCTGGCAAACTATGTTAGCTAGATGGTTAGACCATTGCTCAAAAAGAAAATGTGATGGTTCAGAGAAGGAATATTAATGCGCAGAGGCTTTATCACTTGCTGCTCTGGAGAGAGAGAGAGACGTCTTTAGTATTTGTTTACAAAAACATTGACCCTTCTAGTCACTAATTAATATACAGAGCCTAGCACATATCCTTGTTCATGAGTTACTATAGCGACGTAATTACCAAGCCGCAATATAACCGAAACGCTACATTCAACGAAGTCCAAATTTAAATTTTAGGTGTATGTGGGAGTTGCTTCTCCATAAATAAAAATTGTTTTTGTGGGTAGGGATGATCATATGCTCTGGTTCCTTTTGATCGGGAGCGTTTACCTGTAACATGCAGAAGGGTTGAGCCTTTTGTATGCTTTGTGGTCCTGTGACTGTAGTACCTTTGGAACATATAGGTTGGCCTTTGGATTGTTGAAGGTTCTGGCCTTTTACCTGCATTTTGGTCGTGTTTTTTTCCAGAAGGATAATAGGCTTCTGTTATGCAGATTAATTATTAGTTTACTTAGTATCATTTACATTTTTTCTGTTCCTTCACCGCACCTCGTAATTATGCTTACTACTACTGTAGTCTAGACTAACTCTTACGTACCTTTATTTATTTTTCCCCATCATTGCAAGGTCCTTATTTGTGTTGGATCAGTTGGTACTTCGTTCCCTGTTCGTACTGACTGGGTTATCTTTCAGTTGTTTGTCCTAGCTGATGCTAGTAATAATTTTGGCTATTCTGCTATTTACTAAATGACGGATATTTATATCATATACTGGTATTATATTGTTATAATTAGTTAAGTTTTTTACATTAATGATTATTTTTCTTGGTACTTCCATGTAATATACCTTGGAAGAACATTGATGAATAATTTTGATTTTTGACTACAAATTGTTCAGTGTTCATATATCGTCCAACATGAGACCGACTGCCCTGGTGTTTTTTGTGGAATTTGGGAACTTCATTAATAGAGTGCAGACTATTCCCTTATATCTAATTTAACTCTAATAACTTTTGTATACTTTTAATATCCATCTCTATATTCTATCAGTTCTGTTAAATTGTATCCCCTAGTTGCCATAATCTTATATGCCTTTTCTATATTTACATACTGATATTTAATTTAGTACAGTCCTCGAGTGATGTTTCCAATGACTGCTATTAAACTTTTGTAACAAATTGACTTTATAATATCTACGTAATGTTTGGTGGTCTGACCTACTTCGTAATGTCGGCTTTTTACAAGTCTGTAGTCTGGCCTTTGCTGCTGAATCCAGTACCTTATACACGGGATATATGTGTTTTCGATATAATACAATATAACCGAAACGCTTGGCTAACCGGATGTGTGATTACCATAAACTGTACCATTTCACTCGAGACTTGAGGCTCCACTGGTCACCATGTGATCAATATGAAGCTGTGCTGTTTATGGAGACGGGTTGGTCAAGGGAGTCATTCACCATAAGAGCCATCATTTATATTCTGACCTGTAGCTGATAAATCACTGTCCCCATGCGTCAATGTAACTGCTCTCGCCACGAATACGGACACATCCATTTAAAAACAGCAAAGGGGAAACAATATAATTAGGGTAAAAATGCATACATTTCTAAACAAAATGTCGCTCATAAAACTTTTGTTGCCGGGTTCACCTTTAGACGTCAGAATTTGACGTCTATAGTCGCTATATTTTGACACTCAAGACGATTATCGCACTGAAAATAATTAAAAATGTATAGTATCCGTGGACCCATAACACAGGTATTCAAATGAAGTGGAAAGAGCTAACTAAAATAATTATTTATGATGACATCAAATTAAAAAAAAAATTGCTCTCCACGGTCTGTACAATAATATTCCAGCGTTGTAAAAGTTACGATTTGTTATAACTGTTTCTACTTCTACTCATATTGTTGATGGCTGTTATTGCATTCCATATCGCTGATTGGGTCACTGTTGTCTCATCTGCTGATACTTGTGATGGTTATGTTGGTTGTTTGTTGGCGGCCTGTTGCTGCAATGTGGCGTCTTCTAGAGTCGCTGCTGTAGTTCGTCCTGTTGCTCTTTCAGTGATGTTACGATAGCTTCTTGTTGTTGCTGTAGAGTCTCGTTCTTGACGTAGCTTTTTGTTGTTGTGGCGTCTTGTTGTTGTTATAGCTTCTTGCAGTTGTGTAGCTTGTTGTTGTTGACGTAGCATCCTGTTGTTGTTGCAGCGTCCTGTTGTTGCTGTAATTTATTGTTGTTGCTGTGTCTTTTTGTTGTGGCTGAATCATCTCGTTGTGGCTGTAGTTTCGGGCTGTTGTTGTAGCTTTCTTTATTGTTATGGCCCCCTACTGTTTCCGAAGCTTCCTTTTGTTGTTGTATCTTCTTGTTGTTGCTGTAGCGTATTGTTGTGGCTGCTGTTTCTGGCTCTTGCTGTAGCTTTTTGTTGTTGCTGTAGCTCTCTTTATTATTGTAGATTCCTTCTGTTGCGGTAGCTTCTAATTGTTGATTCTTTTTGTTGTTATTTTTTCTGATTGTTGTTCTAGCTTCTGTGTTTTTCCTATATCGTTTCGTTGTTGTAACGTATTGATGTTTTCGTATGGCAATGGCACTCTCAACAACCAAATAAATCAACACAAGCGGTGTGTTTTCTTAATATTGAATTGATATTTGATGTTGCTTCATTGTTGATCTAGTGAATGTCACCAACAATACACAACGTTGGATCAGCGTTTCGTGTGCGCTGGAAGTATAGTCTGTTTTATATCGGTAGGACCTACATTGAGATCTCAGCAAACAAGCCACGTTCATCAATGTTGGTTAAATGTATAACTAGCATCGTAGACAGTGAACCAACATTAAACAAATATTGAGTCTAAATCCACCAGGAGTTGGCCGAAAAGGAATGGGAATACGTTTTGCTATAGAAATGGATGTTGTTGTTAGTCTCTGCTGTGGATCAGTGTAGGATGTGAATGGGACTCTAGTCAGCCGCAGATTACTCTGGTCGATGGCACAGATTACTGACGCCCTTCACACTGGGCACACGACGTTATTGCGACGTTGTTGAGGTCATGTGCCCATTGGGTTAACCTATTATGGTATGTATTTGTTCGATTCCTTTACACAGTGAATTGATTCAGGGGCTGTCACAGACTAGGAAACAACGACGTGTGGGTTAATTAACCTCTTATGGTATGCATTGGCTCGATGCTTTAATTTACACGTGAATTGCTTCAAGCGCTCCCAGCAAACACGCGATGTTGAACCAATGTTGTTTTAATGTTGTCCCACCGTCTACAACGTTGGTCCAGCAATAAACCAACATTTGCCTAACGTCTCCTGTTTGCTAGGCAATCACACTTGGTCAGACAAAGAAACGAGCATCACCAGACCACACATCTGTTGGTGTTCGTCAATGTTGGTTTTGTGTTATTTTGGTGTAAGGCGAATAAGCTTCATGTTCAGTGATGCTGGCTACTTTCGTCAGAAAATCGTTTTGTCCTGAATGTGTGCGTTATTCCATCCTATCAGATGATGTGGATCTTTTGTTGCGTTGTCTTGTGATATACGTTTCTCTGATTCTGACCGGGCCTTTCTGGGAGATCGAACTGGTTGATAATTAATTCATAATATGTTTTAACATGTTTCCGAAATACTACCAGCTAACGTATTAAATGTTTTTTTAGAATAAATTATATAATCAGAATATTAACACTTACGTTATGTAGTTCATTTAGCAGTTGGTCAATACACGATGCAATAGCTAAACAACAGTAACTACTAACTAATGAATACACAAGCAATATGCTTCTATAAACAATGATAAACAAATTATATCTTCTTACAGATGTGAAAAACGTGCGATGTAATGTTGGTAAAACATCATTTGATTCCCGATCGCTGCTTACATCTGAACACACAATTCTAAACCGGAGCTTTAAACACTGCGCGATCCAATATATCTGGGAGGAAGATTCTGGCTGATTAACCATTACCAGGCTTCAGTGTCTCTGTGGCTGGAGACAGATGGTGAAACAAATAGCATGTCTCGGGATATATGTGGACTAGATGATGGAAAACTGTCAATTGCCTGTACCAGCTCAATATCAACAATTTAATCTATCCGTCAGCTATTTCTTTTTTTGTCAACCCTTTCAGCGTCGGGACTGACTTCAGACGTTAGGATCTGGCGTCTATAGACATCAAATTTTAACGTCTAAAGTCGATCTTCACACTGAAAGGGTGACATATTTATAGTGGCCCATAAAAAGGGTATTTAAATGAAACTGAAAGATCTAACAACATTTTTGATGATTTGAAATTGAAAATACCCTTTGGTCTCTATGGTTGTAAGAGTTAAAACATGATTCATCACTAGGTTCACACAAACCACACTCTGACAGGAAACCTAAAAAAAGCTTTGTGCAGAGGTTAGGGTTATTATCAGTTGGATTGGTGTTGTTTCAATAGTCGATAGTTTATAATGGTGTAGCTTGTAATCAAAAACTCAGGAACTATCGTAAGAATGACATGATGATATGCTTCTACCCAGAAAGCACCAGTCTTCGAGGCGATGTTGAGCTGGTGATTATGAGGGATCCTCATTATGGTCGGATGTGTCTTAAGTCAGTACCCTCGGAGTTCTACATTGTTAGCTGTGGAAAAGGCCGGAGAATGTAGACCTCCTCGGGCTTTATCGTATACAGAAACAACGGTTGTTGTTTGGCTATTCAACCCTTTCACCGCTAATTGTTGGCCGCTAGAAGTTGTGGGTCAGACAGTGAGACACAAAATTCAGGTGGTGGAAATTTAAATTCCACAATAATAGCGCGTGAAAAGTTAATACGCCTAAAATGTACTTTTTGTCATGATCATCGTGCGGCCAGATCATATAGAATAACTATCTATGCCATATATACTAAATGGTATAAGATAATTGAACTGATCCAGTTAGTTCAATAATGGTCATTTACTGATAAAACTGATGCATTCTAAAGCGATGTATCACCTTTGAATCTTAAAGTGATACATTGTAAATTTAAAAATGCATCCACTTGGAGTTGTGGGTCGCAGTAGACACAACTTAAGTGGGTGTTTTAATTATTTGGAATACCTTGTTTAACCGCCTAATAAAACAGTTTCAAAACGACTATAGTCATACTTAAAGGGCTAAAATTTGCTTTCTTCATAACGCTATACAGACACATTATCCAGGTTCATCTACTACTACAACTAACAACCACAATACTCGTAAGAGGCCGTGGGCAAAAAGACGGTGCCAGTTAAAAACGTTACACATTTCTAGACTCCACCAAGATAAGTATGTAATAAACAATAACTTCAATGAACCATAGCCAGAAGTTATTTTGTAAAATAACGAGTCTATAAACAAATTCAGAGCTAACAAAGTGGGTGTCGGATAGGATTTGAGAATAATGAACTTGTTAGTTTTTGTCAGACACACATTATGAATAATTTGCCATCCAATAAAGAACAATGCGAATCTCCCGCATATCCCTCTGGTCATAATGCTTTTCTCACATCTGATGTGTGCAGTTTCTGAAAATATAGGTGTTTTGCCGATGCCTAGCGAGAGGCAGATAGTGAATCGCCTTACATGTCTAAGGGTACTCTGTTTTTTTAACCTGGATAAATTATATTAGAAATTTCGCATACCGTTGGGCATGTCATTTACCTTTTATATGTTATGTACAGATACATGAGATGACAGTGAAGACCAAGGGACATTTTTCTATGTCAGGAGCAGGGAATGTTTATTTGATCCTTTTTTGTTACTGCTGCCTTTACATCAACATCCACTCTCTGGGATGTACCTTACAGTGACACCGTGAACACCACAGTCCCTGAGTCACTGGGATATTTAAAGTAGGTGGGTCATCATGAATAAACATTGTGGCCCCACCCACATGCGCAACATTGTCAAAGCTTAGCTGCTTTAAGATCAAATTCTACTCTCTAAGTGTATCACATTGAGACATATGATGCCTAAGCTTCATTTTATTTTTATTTTAGGTTTACAACATAATATGTATTTATATAGAGATGTATATGTGCTCAAGTACTTTATTGCTATGTCACACACAATTTTTTATATATCTCATACGTACGTAATTGTATTTGTTATTGTGTGTTTGTACCTGAATCCGATAGCAATTGCACATCATTAAACTTATGTGTAGATATTGACAATGGAATGTTCCTTGGTCCCAGGCACATCTGGTAAAAGTTTCATGCAAATCCGTTCATTACTTTGTAATTAAGTAATCCTGCGGACGGACAAACATACCGACAAACAAATACGACTAAAACATAACCTCCTTTGGCGGAGGTGTGTAGCATGTGCAATAGAAACTGTCAATGCTTAGTCATTGGCCACATGACACGCAGCTTTACCATTGATCACAATCAGTGATCAACATGACGATGTACGTGTCTTTTCCACAGACAGGTTGGTCAAGGGAGACATTCACCATAATAGCCATCATTTATATCTGACCCGCGGCTGATAAACGAACATCCCCAGTCGGGACGTAGCTGCTTTCACCACGGCAACAAGAAATATTTATTTCCAATCCAAGAGTAGAATTTATAGTGGAGTATATTATTTATAGTGGACTATATCGGCATAGCACAGTATGGTATAATATAGAGCACGTTGGTCTAAACACTAAGTATACCCAATTAAGTTGACACTCATAATATTTAGGTGAAATATGTTTCATGCAATTTTATTGATAGAAAATCCGAGTGAAGGCCATCTCTTATAGTAGGGGAGCAACGGCACTTTTAATCAACCCGGTGAGTGGCAAAGATCTGATAATTGATTCTACCTCAGAAAATGGTCATTTATTAAAGGGACTGGCCCACGCTAAAATCATCAAAAAATCGGTGATTTTATTTCGGGTTCTTAATATGACCATATGATGTAAACATGTACATAGACTAGAACTGCAAATTTTTATAATTTTTGTGCTGCGCATTCACCAGTTAGGCTAGATATAGAGACGAAATTCCTGATTGCTAATTATTGACAACCATGTCAAAAATAGGAAATGCGGGAATTTCGTCTCCATATCTAGTCTAACTGATGAATGCGCAGCACAAAAATTATAAAAATTTGCAGTTCTAGTCTATGTACATGTTTACATCATATGGTCATACTAAGAACCCGAAATAAAATCACCGATTTTTTTATGATTTTAGCCTAGGCCAGTCCCTTTAAGAAATCCGTTTCTTACAAGTACCGTTTTGTGCGAAAAATATTTTTTTACGTTTTTTTTACTTTTCACAACCAATAAAGGCGTACATATATATTTTTTTTTAATAAATAAATATTTCGATTTTGGTGACTGTCACTCAACACGATATATCCCAACTGACCCAACAATATAATAGACACAATTAAAGACGTTTTGGTAAGCATTAAGCCCAAATTTAGTGACAAATTCTTAAATTTTTATGAAAAAATTGTAAATTTCACTATTTTTAAAAAGTTTAAAGTATTTTGCATATTACAAAAAAGACTGGTTTAGTGTATCATCATACATTAAAAAGTTCCCCACGCTATACAGACAATAGTGTATTAAGATATCAAGGTATTAAGATAATTTTTTTTAAATATATGAATAAATAAAAACCGACTGAATATGATGCTATTACCCTTACCCCCGAATTTTTAGTTTTCGCGACAAAAAAATGATATTTTTAAGATATATATCTACATATATATATATATTTTTAAAGATTTTTTTCTCATTGTCAATGATCATAATTTTAAAATATTTGACTGAAATATATAATAAACGCCATTACTGATGTATTGATAAGAATTAAACCACAATCGAGAAGCAAATTCTTCATTTTTCATGAAGAAAATAAATTAAATTAAACTATTTTCAAAAAATGTTCAAAATAATGTTGCAAAAACATGAAATAAAATATATTTATTATATAAATATAATAAATATGAAGCTATAATATTCCCCATACCCTCGGTTAGTATTTAGTTTTCGCTCCGTATTTACATATTCTATGTAAATCTATTCTAAATACAATTGAATCCCACATAGTAGTCTAAAACAATCATTTGACCATTACACAAAAAATGCTCGACCAACAATCCTGGGAGGGATTTAACTGCTTTCTGTATTTAATAAAGTGTTTACAAAAATATTACTAGATATATTTAACAAATGGTTTCATATAAATAATCTGATTGAAGAAGAACAAGCTGGTTATAATAGGGTTTTTATACAATAGATAATGTATTCAACTTGCAGTCAGTGCTACTGTGGCTGAAATCGGGCTTTTCGAAGATTAGGGCATATTATTGTTATAACTTAATTACTATAAACTATATTTAAATTCCATTTACATATTTCAGCGTTTTAACGGTTGATATAAATAAATAAATTGTCCCAATTGAGCTTACAGAGACATGGTATTAGCTAACCCCCCTCTAGTGATAAAAGGGTAAAATATTTTCCAAAATTTTCTGGGGGTGGTCTTGACGAATTCATTGACCACATCACTGGTAGAAATAATGTATTACAAAAGACAATTGACCTTAAATGGACTAGTTTCCACAATTTTCTAAATTTGATAATACACCAGTGTCCATCTTGGACGTCATATTGAAAAACTAAAAACATAAATTAATTGACCAATAACAGTGCTAATATTGTAGCTACTGCAATGATATCAATCCAGTGCCATTAATAATGAATTAATTATTTTAAATTGAAAAAAATCCCTATTGACAACACAGAGGTGCTCGTTAAAAAAGCTTATTGTGCTGGGAGTGGTCTAGTTGGTCTCACCAAAATATTTGAAATGGTATCATTCATATTTCGTTTCTACACATCGTCCCCCTACATGAATCAACAACGACATGGTTCTTGGGTGTTTTTGAAACGTATAGTGAAAAAGGTATACTCGTTAAAAATCGCGACATTACATTAAGCGCAGCGAGATAATAATTTATCTGTAATGCTTATATCTTTCGCAGTAAACAAAATGACGTGTGGGTCGATCTATTTTCAATACTTGACGTGTATTGTGTTCTGAAAGCATTCGGAGTGATTAATGACGTGTGTTATTCACACATGAACGGTACAGTTTGTCACACAAACTGCTTATTACTGAATCTAAATCTTTTTGACGCTTGCTGCTGTTGTTATTGCTGCTGCATATTGCTCTTGTTGTTGCTGCTGTCGCCGCTACTTCTGCTGTCGCATAGTCACCAGTTTGTTTTTTTCTGTAGTTTTCAGGTCCCATACAAATAAAATCCCTGCAGGATAAAGCAAAAAAATGGCAGCAGGTTGGGAACGTAAATTTATTAGTTGTTCTTTTTATCGGATAACAAATCATTAGGACAACCTTGGCTAAATGTTTCACCGACGTGTCTTATGCATTTGGTTGTTAGTTCTCTTTCAAATATTTCCACTAGGCGTGACGATAGCAACGACAAGAATGTCTGGAGAATAATTATTTATTATTTTCAGGTCGGAATATAAACGAGAGGTGTAATGGGGAGTGTGTCCCCAGTCAGCATGTCTGCATATTAAAACATTGATCACTCTATCACAGCCGGGTAGCTATGAAAACACATATACAATTTAAATTCTGAAGAATGTATTTTATTAAAATATATTCTATATACATTGGGGGCTGTATGTATACGATAAAAAATATAACCACTACTATTAAATATTAAGTTAAAATGTATAATTTAACATTCTTAAAATCAACTATGTTCTAGACCAATATCTAATTCAATCACAAACAACTTGGTTTGTTAAAGTATAGTGTGGGTGAAAGTTTTTTTTTAGCAAGACGATTATATGTGTATTAAATTGAAAAACCCCCACATTTATCGAAGATTGTGTATTTTATAATGATCAAAGATTTGTTCTAGATATGTATTATGGCTTAATTGCTGATAACTATTTTATCTAGCGACAGCGACAGAGACACATTTCTGGCGTTATTTTGAATGTGGTCCTTAAAGTATCATAGTAATCACGGATTGTGGATGTAATGAGGTCATTGGGGTTAACCTAGGAATGCTGGGAGGGCGAGAAAGCGATCTGATTGTCATATATTACTCCTGATCTACAAAGTGCAGGTTCCGGGGATTGAATTCACACCTAAAATATTGGTCGACCAGAAGAAATGTAATATTATATGTAACCCTGGTAACGGGTGATTGAATATTGCATTAAGTCAATATCTCAACATTGTGACAATATCCCAACAGAAGGAGGCCCGGCGTGGGGACCATGGCGTACTCCTATCAAATAACATCAAGGGTTATGTATATCGCAAAGTGCAATATACATCACTGCACACTCCTGGCGTTGGAACAGTTTGGTGTGCTGATATGAACAGCCACGATATTAGATGACCGCCCCGGTGGGGATTCGAACCCAATGAACGATCACAACTCGATATACATAAAAAAGCTAGAACACTGTAAATGTATACTCCAAGAAGAATGTTTTATTTTTACCATTATAATATCAGCTGCACATTACCATTTCAGTGTGGGGACCGACGTTAGACGTCGACTCTGACGTCTAACGTCAAAATCCGCACTGATAAAGTGAAATATTCAAAACAGTGGTAGACCAAAAAGCTAGATAATCAAATGAATCGGAAAGCACTAAATAAGAGATTTATGATGATTTCAAGTTGTAATTAACCCTTTGCTCTCCTGCTTTACATAAATCATTTCGGCACTTTAAGGGTTAAGAGCCTCATTCGAACCTAATGAGCGATAAGGACACGATAAACATTTATAAACCAAAACGCTATAAAGATAAGCAAAAGAGATCGTTTATTTCCACAAATTAAACCCTGATAAACGTAATTTCTATTGAAAATGTGGCATAATTTATTACTTAACCGCAATTCCAAGACAAATTCTACTTGATACATCTGTTGGCCTTTGCAAAATAATCAGTGTATCTTGGTTATAGCTTCAATTGCACATTAACCCTTTTAGTACGGGGACCGACTTAGACCTCAGAATCGGACGTCTATGGACGTCAGATTCCAAAGTCTAACGGCAATTATCGCATTGAAAGAGTATTTTTTATCATGGTCGTAGACCCGTGACATATGTATTAAAATGAAGCAGAAAGAGCTAACTAAGACATTCATGATGATTTCAGATTGAAAACAATAGTGTTCAAATAACACAATTTCAGGGCTTTACGGATTACATTTTTGGACGTGATTGGATGCTATCTAAATGGATCCAGTTTTCTGGAGTAATCTTGTCTTTTATAGCTTCCGATTCACATCCTGTAGTCCAAGGTATATTATATATTATTAGAGAGTGGAGAAATCATCAACCATTGAGCAGACTGATGCGTATTGTAGCGATGAAGCCCGACAAAAACAGTGATTGCTTGCAATTTAAACGAAGCCAGAGTAATTTGCGTTTTTTAGCTTTCCTTGTCAGCGCGGCAAACTTCCTGATCACTTGCCGAACAATCTGCATAACAGGGGCATTTTTTCGTCTTGAAGACCCATCGACATGACGTTCATAATGATGACTCACTTAATAACACAGTTGGAACAATATTCACAACTGAGGATATTAATGAAATGACAAATAATTTTATGAATTTTTTAAAATATAATGCAAAATTGTTTATCCCCTGCTGTGAAACAACGATCCGTCCTAGAGACAAGCCCTGGTTTAACAGTGACATGTGGGGAATAATGAGGATTAGAAACAGACTTCATTCCAGTTGAAAGGAAAAGCCACATGACATAAGGCTGCAGAATATGTTTGAAACGATTCGAAACAGAACGGTATCTGAAATTAGAAGCGCTAAAATAAACTACCATTTAAGACAATTTGAAATGGTTAATAGTGGGAATCCAAATTCGAAGCCATGGTGGCAAACATTAAATCATTGCTGTATAATAAACCAGTTATTAAAGCTCCTCTTAATAATAATGGCTCCCTGGTGACTGATAATAAGCACAAAGCCGACATTTTGAATAGCTACTTTGTTAAACAGTCTATCCTTAATGAAAAATCTGCAAAACGTGCTCAGACACTGTCTCGCTATAACGTCAATCATAATATTACTACAAATCCACTTGAAGTAAGTATACAAACCGTTAAATAAACTAAAAACTGGTAAAGCTACAGGTCCGGACAATATCAGTAATCGGATACTCAGAGAGACCTCATCTGCTTCAGCTGAACCTCTATCCATATTATTTAATAAATGTATCACAAAAGGCACTTTCCCTGATGCTTGGTGATACCATTATTCAAGAAAGGTGATATGACACAATGTAACAACTACAGGCCTGTCAGTTTACTACCATGTATACCATGCATTATATGTCATAACATATATTCACCACTTGATTCCAGAGAAGAGGTACATGGCGTCTTTTTGGATTTTTCAAAGGCATTTGACAAAGTTTGGCATACAGACCTAATATATAAACTAAAAAGATATCGAATATTTAGAAAATAATTAAAATTACTTAAAAAATAGGAAAAAACGTGCTCTGGCAAATAACATGGAATCATCATGGCTTCAAGTAACTGCCGGTGTTCCTCAGGGGTCAGTTCTTGGGCCACTTCTTTTTATAATTTATATAATTTGCTATAGCTTCTTATAACACAAGACATTTGTAATTCGATAGAATCTGACTTATTACATTTTGCTGACGACTGTTCACTTTTCCAAACAATAAACAATAACCGCCGAAAGGCTGCCAAGATACATAATCGTGACCTCACAAAAAATTTCCAAGTGGTGCAAGGACTGGTTTCTGACGCTTAGCCCCTCCAAATCTGCAACTAAACTTTTTTCACGTAAAAAATAAAATAATACCTTATGTGCCAGTATTGGTGAACAATGCTGTCACAAAACAAGGATATAGCCACAAACACTTAGGGATTGTCTTGAACAAAACGCTATTCTAGTATAAACATATCAACAAAATATCAAAAAAGGCAATGAAACATGTCCATTCACCCCGTTTTTTGGTACAAAATGAGTCGTTCAGCACTATATCGTTGTTATGTTTCTTTTATACATAAAAGAATATATAAAAGAATATATTAGAATATGGAGATGTAATTTTCGACAACTATTCCTAGAATGATAAAAATATCATTGAGAACATTCAATACATTACAATGCGCTTCTTCTGATCACAGGTTGCAGGAAAGGTACATCACGCCAACTGTTACTGGAAGAAACTGGACTTTGCACTTCGCAGAACAGGCGAACGTTTCATAAAATTTTAAAATTTTACAGCATTGTATATAAAACCTGTCCAGACGACATCAAAACCTTTTTAACGCGCCCTCCGGGGAATAGCAGAAATACCACTAGAGACAGGGGGGGGGGGGTGTGGCATATTTGGGACATTGTTGCAGAATAGCATATTTTTCGTTTCTACTTTCTCTTTTCAAGTACACATTTGTGTAACCTCATACGTTGCTTTTCTCCAAAAGCCTTATTTAAAAGTAAACTGGCTGCCTTCCTGAAAGTTAAGTCCATAGTACCCAAACATTTTCATACTGGCAATAGACGTGATCAAATTATTCTATGTCATATTAGATTAAACTCATCTTCATTAAATGGTGATCTATATAACAAATTTTGTTCACCGAGACATGCGGGCCACAAATCGAATCTGCTCTTTATTATTTTCTTCTCTGCAGCAATTATATTTTTCAACGCTTAACTATGCTAGAAAAAATAGAACTTATCTAAGGGGGTCACCATTTAATCTCCAGGGAGGGTGTGCTGAAGTTTCTGTTGCTGACAAATTATTTATTTCAACCCGGCTCGGCGGTGCGCTGAAAATTTCAAATTGTATTACATGCGTTCACGCTTGGTGCGACCGAAAGTATTTATTTTAAAAATACTCCAGCCCGCCCCCCTCTGGAGATTGAATGGTGGCTCTTTTAACCTGATGGTTATACAAAACAACATATTCAGGTTAAAATATTATCGAAACCATTACATTTATATACCACTGAAGTTAAATTTGAAAACAGAAATCTTTTATTTAGATAAACTCCCAGTACAGCTAACTAAGCTAAAATATATGATCAATTTGATTTCTGAAATTGTTCCTCCATATCACACTGTAATATAGAATATGGTTCTCAAAGCGATGACCTGATATTAGAAGGTGTGATTTAAGGATGTCACTGGGATAAGCTGAGAAATGTAAAGAGGTCGAGTGCGAGATCAGACGGGCATTAATCATTCCTAATTCTCAGCAGAGGTCGCTAGAGATCAAACCATAGCCGCAATAATCGTTTAGACTTTGAGCCCTCGATCAGCAGTACTGGTTTTTTGTCTCGTGATTTACATTGATTCCCAACCCTAATATTTGTTTGGGTCTACGTCCATTTAAGGCCTACATTTTTATTTCTTTCAGTGCGGGGACCGACTTTATACGTCAGATTTTGACGTCCAATGTTGATCCCAACGCTAAAAGGGTTAAGCATTTCAAACTTCATGGTGCCGCAAAGCGTCATTTCAACCTTCATGGTGCCGCAAAGCGCCATTTTGACAGCAGAAAAATGACGTATTTTCTTAGATATTATGACCCCAATTTAAAAATAATTCAATTAATCAACAATTTTAAGTAATTAATTTCCACTATAATTCTCGGTTTGTACTGGATGAAGATCTAGGTTGTTAAATCAGGTCAGAAAGTGTTAATGTTAATACTGTTACATTATTAATGTTACATGGTTAATGTTACATGGTTAATGTTAATAATGCTATATCAGCTGAGTTGATACGCCGTCTGTGTTCAGCCTCACAAACTACTGAATGGCGAGATGTGTTCAGGGAGAAACTGTCTGCAATAACCAATATGGCTTTGCCCAAAGTAGGTGAGTTTTGCACCAGATATATTGTTTGCTTATTGAACTGGGGCTGCGTGAAATTGTGCTGTGGACAGCTGTATGAGATCAACATATTTCTTTGGATTATTGAATTGCGGCACGTCACATGCAGCACTAACTAACTCGTAACATGTATGGTTTAGCTTAACTTATTTATCAGATATCAACAGCACCAAAGTATATCTTAATCATTTATTAAAGGCATTAACAAATGATCATGGGTTTGCTATATGTAGTACTATGTGAATGCCGTTTGAGCATATTTCCTGGTGTTATGTTGAGAGGGTACAGTATAGTGGGTTGTCCGTATTCTCGTACAGTTACGATATATCGTAGGCTTCTGATTTGTCGAGATGGCCATCTCGACCAATCAGAAGCCTACGATATATCGTAATTTGTAGGAGAATACGGGCCCTGTGCATTTTAACTCTTGACTCGACAGGAGATGATTTGTCGCCGTGGAAGCTAGCTGCACGTTGTAATCTTGAAGAAAACACGACTACATTCAATTGAAGCAAATCTAATTTGCTGGATTAGCCTGGAATCTATAGCTCTCTGGTAACCATTGTAGCGCAGGGACCGACTTTATACGTCGGCATCTGACGTCTACAGACACCAGAGTCTGACGCATCAAACTAATTAAACATTTATAATGGCCATAACATAGGTATTCAAATGACTAAGACATTTATGATGATTTCAAATTGAAAACACGCTTTGGTCTTTATGGTTTATACAAAATATTTCATCGTTGTAATAAATCCTGAATACATTGTCAGAAAGCCAGCCATAGAATCTGTCTCTACAGGATTATCTGCTTGTTTATCTGCAGTGTTTGTTGAGATGTGAGGTGGCAAGGAGCGTGTTCTACAGTATATATCGTTACATAGTCTGCCACTATAGCTGCGAAAAAAAATCGCTGTGCCATATAATATATATTGTCCCCTTGGAGTTAGAAAATGCTAAAGTAAACTTTGTAAAGTGGCAGTTCAGCACCTTCTAATTCCAAGTGGACGATATATACACTTAAACATTTAGGCATGTGAATTCCGTTCCTGAAAAATCTAGTACATAATAATAATCATAATATTCATAATAATAGCAATAATCGCCTGGACATCAACTGAACATGCAACTGAATTAATAATGTAGAGAAACGTCAGAGTGATTCACATGCATAATCCCGAAAACATCTATCATATATATTGTAATATAATATAACAAAGTGGCTCAGCTCCAATTGCTTCAGTATTCTTCATCATATATATACAATACTGGTTCAAGTGGAGGTTGTGTTACAAGTGTTACTAACTAATCCATACTAACTAAGCCATAGAAGCTTTTATTGTGTATTAATATTTTCTTAAATCAAGATAATATAGACTTCGCTACACTGTAGTAGTGATTTACAAAATGATGTCCAACCCAATCATACCCACTAGTGTTCAATTAAATGAACAGACAAATCTCTATTAGCATAGTTGTCTCTTTTCTTAATCTGCTCGGGATAGTTAGAGTTACAGCGTCATCTACATGAATGATGAATGATTGTTATATAATTATAGATCAGGGGCTGTTCTACTATGACGCATCTCTAACAACTGATCTTATTACATCTCTTAATTTATGGTATGATGATAAAAACAAGAGCTACACCAACAACAAAAAGCTAAGTAAGAAGCTACAGCGACAACAAGCAGCTGGAGCAAGAACAATAAGCTACAGCAACAACAAGAAGCTACAGCAACACCAAAAAGCTAAAGCAAAAACAAGAAGCTACAGCAACAGCAAAAGGCTACAGCAACAACAAGAAGCTACAGCAACAGCAAAAAGCTACAGCAGCTGCAAGACGCGACAGAAAGAGCAAGAAGCTACAGCAACACCAAAAAGCTAAAGCAAAAACAAGAAGCTACAGCAACAGCAAAAAGCTACAGCAGCTGCAAGACGCGACAGAAAGAGCAAGAAGCTACAGCAACAACAAGAAGCTACAGCAACAACAAGAAGCTACAGCAACAGCAAAAAGCTACAGCAGCAGCATGAAGCTACAGCAACAGCAAAAAGCTACAGCAGCAGCATGCAGCTACAGCAACAGCAAGAAGCTACAGCAACAGCAAAAAGCTACAGCAGCAGCATGAAGCTACAGCAACAACAAGAAGCTACAGCAACAGCAAAAAGCTACAGCAGCAGCATGAAGCTACAGCAACAGCAAAAAGCTACAGCAAAAACAAGAAGCTACAGCAACAGCATGAAGCTACAGCAACAACAAGAAGCTACAGCAACAACAAGAAGCTACAGCAACAGCATGAAGCTACAGCAACAGCAAAAAGCTACAGCAACAGCATGCAGCTACAGCAACAACAAGAAGCTACAGCAACAGCAAAAAGCTACAGCAACAGCATGAAGCTATAGCAACAACAAAAAGCTACAGCAACAGCAAAAAGCTACAGCAGCAGCATGAAGCTACAGGAACAGCAAAAAGCTACAGCAGCAGCAAAAAGCTGCAGCAGCAGCATGAAGCTACAGGAACAGCAAAAAGCTACAGCAGCAGCATGCAGCTACAGCAACAACAAAAAGCTACAGCAACAACAAGAAGCTACAGCAACAACAAAAAGCTACAGCAGCAGCAAAAAGCTGCAGCAGCAGCATGAAGCTACAGGAACAGCAAAAAGCTACAGCAGCAGCATGCAGCTACAGCAACAACAAAAAGCTACAGCAACAGCAAAAAGCTACAGCAACAACAAGAAGCTACAACAACAGCAAAAAGCTACAGCAGCAGCATGAAGCTACAGCAACAGCAAAAAGCTACAGCAGCAGCATGCAGCTACAGCAACAACAAAAAGCTACAGCAACAGCAAAAAGCTACAGCAACAACAAGAAGCTACAACAACAGAAAAAAGCTACAGCAGCAGCATGAAGCTACAGCAACAGCAAAAAGCTACAGCAGCAGCAAAAAGCTACAGCAGCAGCATGAAGCTATAGCAACAACAAAAAGCTACAGCAGCAACAAAAAGTTACATCAACAACAAGACGCTACAGCAACAACAAGAAGGTACATCAACAGCAAGAAGCTACAGCAACAGCATGAAGCTACAGCAACAACAAGAAGCTACAGCAACAACAAGAAGGTACAACAACAAAGAGAAGCTACAGCAACAAAAATAAGCTACAGCAACAACAAGAAGCTACATCAACAGCAAGAAGCTACAGCAACAACAAGAAGCTACAGCAACAACAAGAAGCTACATAAACAGCAAGAAGCTACAGCAAGAAGCTACAGGAACAACAAGAAGCTACAGCAACAACAAGAAGCTACAGCAAGAAGCTACAGGAACAACAAGAGGCTACAGCAACAACAAGAAGCTACAGCCACAGCAAAAAGCTACGACAACAACAAAAAGCTACATTAACAACAAGAAGCTACATCAACAGCAAGAAACTACATCAACAACAAGAATCTACAGCAACAACAAGAAGCTGCAACAACAGCAAGCATCTACAACAACAACAAAAAGCTACAGCAACAACAAGAAGCTACAGCAGCAGCATGAAGCTACAGCAACAGCAAAAAGCTACATCAACAACAAGACACGGCAGCAATAACAAGAAGCCACAGCAACAACAAGAAGCTACAATAACTGCAAGAAGCTAGAACAACAACAAGAAGCTACAGCAACAACAAGAATCTACAACAACAACAAGAAGCCACAGCTAGATGAAAAATCTACAGCAGCAGCATGAAGCTACAGCAACAACAAAAAGCTACAGCAGCAGCATGAAGCTACAGCTACAGCAAAAAGCTACATCAACAGCAAAAAGCTACAGCAGCAGCATGAAGCTATAGCAACAACAAAAAGCTACAGCAACAGCAAAAAGCTACAGCAGCAGCATGAAGCTTCAGCAACAACAAAAAGCTACAGCTACAGCAAAAAGCTACAGCAACAGCAAAAAGCTACAGCAGCAGCAAGACGCTACAGCTACAGCAAAAAGCTACAGCAACAGCATGAAGCTACAGCAACAGCAAAAAGCTTGAATAACAACAAAGAAACAAAGCAACATCAAGAAGGTACAACAGCACCAAATAGCCACAGCAATAGTGAAAACCTACAGAAACAACAAGAAGTGACAACAACAGCACTAGAAGAAACCACACTACAGGAACAACTAAACAGTAAGCTGCAGTAGCTCAGTATTGGAAACAGCAACAGCTGAATCATCCGCGATAAAAGGTACGCCATCAAAACAATGCAAAAATCAGTAACGCTATCAACCATGACCAGCTCCGTTAACCATGACCGACTGTAGCACATAACGTTGTAGTAATAGGAACATCAACAGTAACAGCAGCTGAAGCGACACTGTCAACAATTACAGCAATGGGAACAGATTAGACAACTATATAATTATATGGTGATTACATTAAACAATATTATGTTGTGATGTATCTTTCTATGATATTTATGTTACATGAATGGTCACGGACCATAAGTGAAACTTTATGAATTGAAAAAACTATGTTGCTGGCGCACGAATCGAGCCCAGTTTCCCCTGGACGAGAATCAAACATCCTACCCGCTGATCCTTTCTAGTCCATATCTTCAGGTGCAAAAATCACAACAATATTTTATCCACTAAATAATGTAGCTTTTTTACCGAGTCTGTGATGTTGTTTATGTTAATGACACATCAATTTATTGTAGCGTTATAATTATCGTTTACGCTTTGGTGATTACATCATTATAACACACTTTCTATGGACAAGTTAATAACCTGTTTTATTCTGGAATATATTATTTTATGATGCAAATAGTAATGACGAACGTCAATGGTGAATGAGTTTTTGTTAAATATTCATTTAGACATTCTGGTTCAATTAGGAAACGTGCAAATAAGTTCGTTTGCTTAAATAATCATTTAAATTTCCAATTAAAACGGAATCTATCCTAATTTAAAAGCTAACCTAATCACATTGGGATAGTTAACTCTCGTGTTGCTGATTTTTTTGTATATTTTTAATTCATTTCAAGCTGGAATTCGTGGCGCATATTTTAGCTTCAAGTGAAGAAATATATATATATATATTATCATGACAAATAGACATCTGCAAAATAGTGTTATTTGATTAACTAAGTATTTGTTAAAACGTTTATTTACGGTTTTGGATCCGTATATTTATGATTCTAGCAGAACAAGGGTTAATGAGAAGTGAACGTTTCTAACATATTTCTCAACATCTTTTTATAGCTTATACACTAGAATCACAGAGAGGACGAAAAGAAATGGCAGCATAAATCGCCATCCCATTTGAGAGGTAATACATTGTTAGCAACCATGTCAATATGGCGTAAATGGCATTTTGATTGTAGGCCTATTAGTTAAAAAATATATTTATGAAATATCTGAGCTATGCCATTTTAAACTGATCCGGCGCTAGAGTGAGCAGGTTTCAATAATATTTGCAATAAAAACCCGAGAGTAAATCACGCTTAAAATAAAACCGTTTAAATCCAAATGGCGGCCATTTTGAATCTGATGCATGTGATGTTTTTTGTCAACAACATGTCCTTTGGAAATACTTTCTCTTGTGTGCTGACAGCAGCTGCAATAGACTGGCCATAGACTGCCTACTCCGGGGATGCCTACTCCCCAAGGTCAGTCAATAAATGAGAGCTAAAAATCCCATGACCAGCCTGTCAGCATGAAACCAAAACATTACATTGATCACTGAATAGCTAGTAGGAGGTTGTATATGGACAATTTATAAAACACATGTATATGTAAGAATAAAAGTTATACATAATGTATAGTAAAGTAGACGAGCAGATTGTTAAAGCTTTTCTCAAAATAACATTAAAATGTCGGATCAAACTAGCTACAAGATGCACATCATAGTCCTCCGGGAAGCCTGATTACATCCAATATGGGACAATCCAATTTGCTGAAGTAATCTGGAAGAATCTGTTTTTTGTGGTTTTAAATTCCGACTAATCCAGGATACTTGACCAAAAAGCCTGACAATCGGTAGTTTGAACATTAGTCCACATGTTAAATGCGGCTATGAAAATCCAATCGAAGTTACGATTACGCACAATCACCTCAAATCTTTTACTCAGGCCGACAGACAAAGTATCAAAGTGCACCTTTACGTGGTGTTCTCATAATCATTTACAAACCATAGTATATTATAAAACTATGTAGCAGGCTGTATTGTAAATAAAACATTGAACACATGCCGTGACTACAGCAGTAGCTGACGTATTAAAACACACTACTACATTGGTGTGGGAATAATATTCACACAATATGGCAATAATTTATTTTTCTATCGTTACAAGTATCTCTAGTTAATATGTACCATGTATAACAATAACTGAATAATTATTATAAATAAAAAAATAATACATTTAAGATGTATATATTATTAAATAGCTATTGTGCTTTTACAGTTTAAATTTACATTTAAAATTTTAAATATTGTATTATAGTTTGTATTATATTTTGTATTATAGACTGTATTATATTTTACTATTATTTTGTACATATTTAAATCATTGTACTATTGCATGTATGAAGAGGGCCCATTGCAAATTAGTACAACGTACTAGATGGTCTACCCTCTCTAAATACAGTTTATTATTATTATTATTATTATTATTATTATTATTATTATTATTATTATTATTATTATTATTATTATTATTATTATTATTATTATTATTATTATTATCATTATTATTATTATTATTATTATTATTATTATTATTATTATTATTATTATTATTATTATTATTATTATTATTCTTATTCTTATTCTTATTCTTATTATTATTATTATTATTATTATTATTATTATTATTATTATTATTATTATTATTATTATTATTATTATTATTATTATTATTATTATTATTATTATTATTATTATTATTATTATTATTATTATTATTATTACTATTATTACTATTATTATTATTATTATTATTATTATTATTATTATTATTATTATTATTATTATTATTATTATTATTATTATTATTATTATTATTATTATTATTATTATTATTATTATTATTATTATTATTATTATTATTATTATTATTATTATTATTATTATTATTATTATTATTATTATTATTATTATTATTATTATTATTATTATTATTATTATTATTATTATTATTATTATTATTATTTTTATTATTATTATTTTTATTATTTTTATTATTATTATTATTATTAATATCTGCTTTGTCCGACCATTACATTCTAAGCCGGGAATGGAGAGTCATTTTTGAAGTACAGACCAATAATTATCATGGTGGGTTTATGGTGCTATAATCAGTCAGGTGTGACCGAGCTGTTGATTATGAGGGATCATCATTAAGGTCGGATTTGTTTTAAGTCAGTTAAAACCCTCAGAGCTCTACATTCTTAGCTGTGAAAAAGGCGTCGACCCTTACCACAGCTAAGAATGTTCCTCAGTAGCTGAAGCAGTATTCACAGCAGCAAAAGCAGCACTAATCATACTCCCGTCCTGTTTAATTCGGCGAAGCTATATCAAGTCATGTATATAATTTTAATTTGGATAAGCAATAAAATCATATAAATATATACGTAAGGAGGACAATTTAAAAAGTACATAGTTAAGAAGCAGATTGGTAATTCCTCTCTCAACATAACATTGAAATATCATATTAAACTAGTTACAATAGGTACGTCTTAGTCCTGTGGAAAGCCTGATTGCATTCAATTTGGGCCAATCTAATTTGCCTAATTAATCTCGCCAGAAATCCAGGCATTCAGTAAGGTTGCATTTGATCCACGTGTTTTAAGTGCTGCTATAAATCAAAGATAAGTTACGTTACTTTCTTCATTTGAATACATATGTCATGTGTCTACGACCATTATTATTTTGTTCAATTCTTTCAGTGCGGGGACAGTCAGATGCAGACGTCTATAGACGGTCTCCGCACATTCAGGTACAGCACCTCCGTATGATGTTGTCATAATCCTCTACACACAAAACTATATCGACAAATATAACAGGCTGAATTGTGAATATAATATTGCACTAACTTGTAGTGCTTATACCACACCTTTCAATATAGTCCGACTGTAAATTCTACTCCTGGACTGGAAATGAATATTTCCTGTTACCGTGGTGAAGGCAGCTACATGCCGCCTGTGGATGTTTATTTATTAGCCGCGGGGTCAGAATATAAATGATGGCTATTATGGTGAATGTCTCCCTTGACCAACCTGTCTGCGTAAGAAAACATCCTCATGTTGATCACTGATTGTGATCAATGGTAAAGCTGCTGCTCTGGGTAAATCATTGACGATTGAGGTTTCTACTCAACATGCTCATGTTAAAGGTGATCTATCACCCCTGATATGGTACGAATAATTATGTCCTTATATGGGGTGATTGGCTATCATGTGGCCCTCTCAGAGGTTCACATGATAGCCGATCACCCCATATAAGGAAACAGTTGTGCCCCATCTTGTGGCAACTTTGATTTATTTGTCACAAAATTATTCATACTATATAAAGGGTGATAGATCACCTTTCAGTATGTATTCTCAAATATCATGTCAACAGATAATGTGCAGCTGTTATTGGGTTCAGATTCTGAACCACGATAACACATATAGTTATAATTATGCTTATTTAAACTCCAAGCCCACATGTGATGTTTATATAAAAACACACGTTATGCATACATTTTGTAGCAATTAGAAATCTCTTTAAATTATATTCATTATCTTCTAACCCTCTAGAAAGCCTGATTTAATCAATATATAGACATACAGCAGTGTCTGCTTGTTTCTCTGCACTGCTACGCGTGGTGACTGTTTACTCATGTGTTGTGGCTCGCGATAGCGAGACCCAGTTAGGTAGCTAGGTAATCATTTTAACTTTACGTTAAGTTATGAACCAAAATATAAAGTGAAGCATAAAATTTACCTTCAGACGAGATTGACCCTTAAAGCGCTGAATTTTTCTATGAAAACCTTGTAGGCCAAGAGGTTTTTTTCAATTTGAAAACATCAAAAATGTCCTTGTTAGCTCATTTGAATACCTATGTTAGGGGTCTACGGCCATTAGAAATATTTCTACTCTTACAGTGCGGGGATCGACTTCAGTCGTCAGAATCTGACGTCTGCAGACGTCAGATTCTGTCGACTAAAGTCGATCCCCGCGCTGTAAGGGTTAAACCTTAACACATACAACGCTGAAATATTTGTGTATAAAGCATGGAGACCATTTTTTTCAATTTGAAATGATCATAAATGTTTTACTGAGCTTCTACCACTTCATTTGAATACCTATGTTATGAGTCTACGACCATAACTCATACGCTAATCTTTCAATGCGGGAACTGATTTTGGACGTCAGAATCTGACCTTTTAGAAGTCAGATTCTGACTGAGAGGGTTAAATATCTTGGTGACTGTGGTATTCAAAATGTCACCGTAGGGTACTTGACATAGAGTGGTTGTTGATGTAAGGAGAGGAGTGGCAGGATCAGAGGATCGGATGCTGAGAGGCCCATACTGAGAGCTAATGAACATTGATTGCTCTTGACATACAAAAGCAAATGTTCCCAGACCCACGGCTTATTCTGGATGCAGATAAGTATTCCCCATCTAGTCCTCTGTTCGATCAACTTGAATGGGATAGTTTTGATAAAATTGTTCAGGAAAAACAGGCCACAATGGTATTCAAAGCTCTAAACAACCTTACCCCTGATTATATATCTAATTTATTTAAACCAACATGCACAAACACAAATCATTCTTTAAGATCGAAGACAAGCAATAAACTCCATGTACCAGCAGCTCATCACAAAAGCCTTAGGTTTAATGGTACGAAAATCTGGAATTCTCTATCCGATAAAGCACCCAAAGCAACGACATTAAAATAATTCGTACGCGAATACAAAAACGGATATAAAAAGTAGTTACAATATACATATATCAGATTTGTAATTATTGTGGTTGAAATAATATATATGTTGTCTGCAATTGTGCTTTAATTGTACTCTCAAATGTAATTTATGTATGTGTGTTTGTAGTTGTCATGTTTACAATGTATATACTGTATATATATATATATGTGTATATATATGTATGTATGTATATATATTATATCAATACCATACATTATTTTATAAGTTATGTAATATGAGGTTAGGTACTGAGTTATATAAATATACCTCAATATAAAAAAATGTCCAAGTATATTTTATTTTATCAATTATTTCCATGTATACAAATCAATCATGTAAATTGTTTTACTTCAAAATGATCACTTCTTCTGTAGATGTTTGTAAAATTATATGTTGCTGCCAAATAGATTGTCAGATTTACAATGTACACGAATATAAATATATGCTATTATTACTATTTTATATTATATAAGTAAATGAATCATACGAGTTATGTATATATTATTATATTATTTAAATAGATGTATATATCGATGTAAGTTTTTTAATGTTTATGTATGAGGGCCCCACGGCGGATGAGCTATGCTCAGTGGGTTGGTATATACATGTATGCATGTTTTTAATTTTTATTGATTTTGTACGTTGTTGAATATACCTGTACCCTCGCTAAATAAAGACTTTATTATTATTATTATTATTATTATTATTATTATTATTATTATTATAAGCGCTCGCTAAAGATGAAGCATCTATTCATATGTAAAGAGAGGCATATTTTCATTATATTTTACAAAAAAAAAGAGACAAGTCAACCAATTATTAATAGCGATGGTCATTATATTACGATTGGACACCAACATTTTTAATGGTAGCCTTAGAATGACATCGGGGCTATACATTCAGGAAATTCAGGTTCAACCTCCAATCTTCTGAGGACGACCAGAAAACAGATGAGAACTACACTATGAAAGCGGGATATTGAAACAGAAATACATTCCGACTGGGAGATGTTTTTTTACAGTCTCAAGATAGATATAGAAAGGTGTGCAAAAATTTAATCATACTTGATTGCAAAAACATTTAAAACCCTTAAAAATCTGCTGAGCGTGCTGATATATATATGACAACATCAAGGCGGTACCGCAACAATATAAAGATACAGCAACAAGAAGAAGCTAGAGAAACAACAAGATGCTATAACAAGAGCAGGACGCTACATCAACAACACCTGAAGAGATCGAACTACAAAAAACAACGTCAGCCTACAGCAACAAATAATAAACTTCAGTAACAATAAGGATACAACAACAGGAAAAAGCTACAACAGCAGCAAGAATGTACAGCTACAAAAAGAAGCTACAGCAACATCATTTAACGCTACACCAAGAAGCTACAGCAACATCAAAACGCTACAGAAACAACAAATAAGCTACAACAACAACACGAACATACAGCAACAGCAAGTCGATGCAGCCACAGCAATACGCTACAGCATCAAAACCAGAAGAGGTCAAATCAACAACAGCAAAAAGGTACATAAAGCTACAACAATTATAATAAACTTCAGCAACAACAATAATATATTGAGGCAACACCAAAGAGCTACAACAACAGCAAAAAAGGTACAGAAAAACAAGAATGCACAGAAACAACCATATGCTACGACAACAACAATAATCAACAGCAACAACAAGAAATTAAAGCAACAGCAATTAGCTGCAGCAGCAAAAGTAAGCCATAGCTAGAACAAGAAGCTAAAGCAAGAAAAGTAAGTTACAGCAAAATCAATTATGTACAGGAACAGCACTAGAAATGGAAACACAGATTGAGCAACAACAAGAAGCTACAGCAACAACAAGAAGCTACAGCAACAACAAAAAGCTACAACAACAACAAGAAGCTACAGCAACAACAAGAAGCTCCAGCAACAGCAAGAAGCTACAGCAACAACGAGAAGCTACAGCAACAACAAGAAATTACAGCAACAACAAGAAGCTACAACAACAACAAGAAACTACAGCAACAACAGGAAGCTACAGCAACAGCAAGAAGCTACAGCAACCACAAGAAGCTAAAGCAACAACAAGAAGCTACAACAACAAGAAGAAGCTACAGCAACAACAAAAAGCTACAGCAACAAGAAGAAGCTACAGCAACAACAAGGAGCTACAGCAACAAGAAGAAGCTACATCAACAACAAGAAGCTACAGCAACAACAAGAACCTACAGCAACATTAAGAAGCTACATCAAGAAGCTACATCAACAGCAAGAAGCTATGGCAACAACAAGAAGCTACAGTAACAAGAAGAAGCTACAGCAACAACAAGAAGCTACAGCAACAAGAAGAAGCTACAGCAACAACAAGAAGAAACTACAACAGAAACATTACCAGAGGTCACACTGCAGGAACAATAGCAATAACCTACAACAGAAACAATATAACAGACCAGACTGCAAGAAAAGCATCAAAAAGCTGCAACCGAAACACTACAACAGATCACACTCCAATAACAACAGCAAAAAGCTACAACGGAAACGCTATAATCAGACCTAATTTATTTGACCATAAACTAACAGTTCGTACTAAGTCCTGACATGGACGCTGACGTGCGTGCCACCCAGAATAGGTCACAGAAGAGGTCAAACTGCAAGAACAACAGATAGAAGCTACAGCTGTAACACTTGAAGAGGTCACACTGCAAGAACAACAGCAACAAGCTGCAACATAAACACTACGTGAGATCAAACTGAAGCAGCAGCAGCAGCAGCAGCAGCAGCAGCAGCAGCAGCAGCAGCAGCAGCAGCAGCAGCAGCAGCAGCAGCCGCAGCAGCAGCAGCAGCAGCAGCAGCAGCAGCAGCAGCAGCAGCCGCAGCCGCAGCAGCAGCAGCAGCAGCAGCAGCAGCCGCAGCAGCCGCAGCAGCAGCAGCAGCAAGAATAACAACAACAGAAGCAACAACAGCAGCAGCAACAGCAGCAACAACAACAACAGAAGCAGCAGCAGCAGCAGCAGAAGCAAGATCAGCAGCAGTAACATCATTAGCAGCAGCAGCAGCAGCGTCAGCAGCAGCATCAGCTGTAGCATCAGCAGTAGCATCAGCAGCACCATAATGGAGGTCACAAAGCAGCTTTTTTATAGTCGACACGTGCTATTAATTCAATTTGTCACCTGAAGAGCAATAAAGATACAAATTTCTTTGCAATCCCTACTAGCAGCACGTCGTCGTCTTAAAGAAAATCCGATTGCATTGAATTGAAGCCAATTCAATTTGCGGGAGCAATCTGAGCTCCTCTTTCAAGGCAAAGTAAGCCGGGAGTCCTGGACAGATAACCGTACATTTAGTCAGTCTATGCAGCAAGGCGTATTTATGTGTCTTGTCCTTAAAAGATTTTGTGTGTTATTGACAGATTGCACTGACTACGTGATGTAGTATATCCAGATGATCCAAGAGTCATAATAGGCGGTGGATTTAACCCTTTCGGTGCGGGGACAGTCTTTATACGTCAGAATCTGACGTCTATAGACGTCAGATTCTGATGTCGAAAGTCTGTCCCTGTACTGAAAGAGTAACATGATATAATGGCCGTCGACCCATAACATATGTATTCAAAGGAAGCGGGACAAGATAACTTAGATATTTCTGATGATTTCAATTTGAAAAAAACCTTCAAAAAATATTTCAGCATTGTAATAGTTGAGGATGTCACTAGGATTAGTTGAGAAATGTGGAGGTCGAGACTGGAATCAGCTGGGGATATACCATTCATAACACACACCAGGGGTTGATGGTGTTCAACTTGTACCTGCAACAATCGCTAAAACTCTGAGCCCAAGAGCAATAATTAAGAATGTAATAAATATTGAACAATAGATAGTAGTGTACTTTTCTGATTCACATTGAATATTAACCGATAAACACGACTATAGTCGTTAATCTGTTTTATTAGCAGGTTAAATTACTGTCATTAAGAACAAAATGTGTGTTTAAGCATCAAGATGTGTAAATGTTTAGTCTCAAATTATTACAAATATGAGCAATTTTTACACACTTGAAGTTGTGGGTCGCGGTAGCGAGACACAACTTCAAGTGGGTGAAAATATACATTTTTAAATAAGCGTTTCAAGGGTTGATTCCGTCATGTGACTTTTCAGAAGGATTTTCAACATTACAGATGACACTATTTTATAAACGTTGGTTCTTTTCATTGTTTGCCTTTAGCCACACAAACCATGGCATGACAAGGTATGTACAGGCAGAAATTGTCTGTAATAAATTATGGAACCAACATGAGTTTGTACAGAGTTTGTGTCAGATTTATTATCTTTTTATTTATCTGTTTATTGGATATGTGTATATGCTTGTATGTTGTGGATATCTTTAACGGACGCACCCATCTACAAACCAAATACTGACTCATAAACATATCCCAGCAAACATTTGTATGACATTTTTGCAACGTCGGACCAACGTCTATAGTTGTTGTTTTTCTGTTTTATTAGCAGGTTAAATTACTGTCATTAATATAAGAGCAAAATATGTGTTTAAGCATCAAGATGTGTAAATTTTTAGTCTCAAATTATTACAAATAAGAGCAATTTTTACCCACTTGAAGTTGTGGGTCGCGGTAGCGAGACACAAGTTCAAGTGTGTGAAAATTTAAATTTTTAACTTCTAAGGGTTGATTCCGCCATGTTACTTTTCAGCAGGATCTTCAACATTACAGATGTAGCAATCTTGACGCTATTTTATAAAAGTTGGGTTTTTTCAATGTTTGCCTTTAGCCACACAAACTATAGCATGACAAGGTATGTGCAGGCAGAAATCGTCTGTAATAAATTACGGAACCAACAGGAGTTTGTACAAAGTTTGTGTCAGATTTATTAGCTTTTTGTTTATCTTTTTATAGGTCTTTAGCTTTGTACATGCTTGTATGTTGTGGGTATCTTTAACTGACGAACCCATCTACAAACCAAAGACTCATAGACATATATCCTAGCAAACATAAAACATTTGTATGGCATCTGTACAACATCGGCCCAACGTCTTCGACGCTGGACCAGCATTGTACAAATGTTTTTCAAATGTGTTGTGTTTACTCGGATGAGTGTCATCGCTCATACGTTAAAAGCCATAGGCATTAGGCGCATCAGCTATCGTAAATATGTTTCCAAACAATTTGTTGTTCATGTCTTCTTATATTCATTAATTGGATATTAATTACCAAACAAATAGCATTGACGCATGAGCTATCGGAAAAATGTTTCAAATTCTTTTGTTGGTTATGCCTTCTCATATTCATTTAATTGGATATTAATTATCAATCAATTTGCATTGACGCAGCAGCTATTGTAAAAATGCTACAAAACCATTTATTGCTTCTTGTCTTCTTATATCCATTGATTGGATATAAATTATCAGCCAATTTGCATACACGCATCAGCTATTGTAAAAATGTTTCGAAAATATTAATTGCTTTAATTATGTCCTCTTATATTCATTAATTGGATATTAAACGTCAATCAATTTGCATAATATTAAATCATCTTCCAGAGGGAACATTAATCTGATACTTGCGGTCTGTTAGTTATCCATACACTCCAAGGCCGATCTGGGGAACAAGATTGCCTGCCTGCAAAATAACGCTTCTTTTCTTTACCGCTTCACCCACTTTGAATAATTATACTACTGTAGATCAGGCGATATAGTCCTAGAGCACACACACTTTTATTTATGTTCTCGCGTACGAAGGGTATGATGGTTGTTACTATAGTAGAAATATATCAGGAATTCCTAAACTGAGTCTTACTAACAAGCGTGTCAGTTTTTTCAGAAATAAACTTTGAACATAGGTTACCAATAAAACAACAAACGAGTTTTCTCAATGACACAAACGCAAATATAATAAATAGTATTACAGGTATATTAAAATACTTATTTTCCCTTTCAAAAGGTAGAGAATCAGAATATTTATTAAAAACAAGACTAAAGGACATTTTGTGATTTATATGACAAGCAATCTTTTTAAAAAACGACAAATTTGGTGGAAGTATACTTCGGTTTCACCATCGATATTGTATGAAAATGACAATAACTACACGAATGCATGTGGCAAATTCTGACACCTATTTTCTAAGACTACAGTATCTTCCCTTTCCACGGATGCTTGGTAGTAATGCAATGGTGGTCGTTTTGACTTCAAAAAAGCAGTTTAAGTTGCACAACCCTATATTTTTCATATTATGTTTCTGGTATAGAAACAAACATCAGACCTTTTGCACGCGAAAACATAAATAAAAGTGTCTGAGACTAATATGTGCCCCGCTGAACCTCAGCACATACGTCTGGTCTCACTACATCTGATAATGTATGTAATAAGCAACGGCAACAACCCATCAAACATAACATGTTCATCCAATGGTGGGCTAATGTTGGCCCAGCGTCGTAAACGGTGGGCCAACATTAGCTCAACATTCTAATCTTCAATAAACGTTAGACGGACAAAGAAATGTCGTAGTTATGTAAATTATGAAAATTGAGAATAACCCTCTGGTCTACATGGTTTATGCAAACATATTTCAGCTCTTTGAGTGATCAATCAATCAATAAATAAAACTTCTATAGCGCCTATATCCTCAGCGGACCGAGCTCAGAGGCGCACAAATCCTTAGCGTGATCATGTGTCATAATCGAGGCCAAAGCAGGTTCGTCAACAAGGAGCCGGGCTGCTGAGAGACTAGGTTGGAAAAGCCAGGTCTAATAGGTGGGATTTAAGTAATTTCCGGAATGTTAAGATTGTTTTGGCATTACGTATTGGCACAGGCAGGGCGTTCCATAAGGCTGGACCAGATATAGAGAAAGCTCTTGACCCAGTCTTAGTCTTTATACGAGGAACAACAAATCTGTTCGAATTAGTGGAGCGTAGATATTTTGAGCATTTCGGCCGAACAAGTAAATCAGCCAGATATGCAGGTTGGTTTTCTTTTAGGGTTCGGAAAGTTATTGCGCATATTTTAAAATGAATGCGAAACTTGACAAGAAGCCAATGTAATCGTTTTAGAATTGGAACCTTTTCTGGCATATTGTGAAAAAGGGAGTTACAATAATCTAACTTACTACTGACGAGTGCCACTGCAATTTGCTTGGCAAGATCTAAGTAAGGACAGACTTTTTCGAATTCGACGCAGGTCACGGATATGATAGAAGCATGCCCTACATGTTTGGGATATGTGTTTTTGGAAATTCAAGCTACGATCGAATAGTACACCAAGATTTTTAGCTGATGTAGATGGATTTGTGTCTTGACCTAGAAGTAAGCATGGGAAATTATTCAAGAATTTTTCTCGCTGAAGTTTGGTCCCAATAAAAAGAAATTATGTCTTGCTAGGATTAAGCTTCAGCTTAGATCCTGTCATTCAGGCCGACACACCCATTAAACAATGTTGCAACTTCTCAAAAGATTCCTTCGCGTTTGAAACTGATAGAGACATGTAAATTTGAGTATCATCGGCATAAAGGTGATGGTTTATGTCAAAACTAGAGATAACAGCGCTGAGTGGTGTAGTGTATAAAGTCAAAAGCACTGGTCCTAGCACAGAGCCCTGTGAAACTCCATAGGAGAATGTGACTTTATCTGAAAAAGTGTCTTCAAATTTTACGGACTGGTGCCTATTTTGCAAATAAGAAAAAAACCAAATTTGAGCCTGGCCAGATATTCCATACCAATCGGAAAGTCTATCTGTTAATGTGGCATGGTCAATGGTGGCGAAAGCGGCCGACAAGTCAAGCAAGGTTAGAGCCGTAACTTCACCCTTGTCCATACTAATAATGATATCGTTATGTACTTTCAGTAGAGCCGATTCTGTAGAATGATGTTTCCTGTAGGCCGATTGTAATGGATTAGATAGATGGTTATTTTTTATATGAGCTTGCAGCCTATTGGCTACTATCTTTTCTAAGATTTTGGGAATGAAACTTAAGTTGGATACAGGCCTGTAATTTTTTAGCTTTTTCAGTAGTGGTCTTACATGAGCTTCTTTGAAATTTTGAGGAAATGTACTAGTTTCCATTGAAATGTTAATTATGTCAGTGATGGGAGTTATTAATATGTCAACACGCTTGTAGGAATGGGATCCAGATCACATGATTTTGACGATGAACTCAAAATAAGCTTTTTAATTTCATTTTCTGACGCACGTTCAAAAACGTTCATTTTAGATCTAATTTCTGGTTTTTAGACTTGTGGAATATTCTGTAATTTATCTGGAAATTTGGAACGGATAGTTTCAATTTTATCCACAAAATACCTAGAGAAATGATCACAAAGTTATTTTACTGATGTGAATTCTGGCAGAGCAGGAGGTGGAATTCTATGCAGAATGTTATTTATTGAATTTCAAAGGCGACGGGGATTATCCGAATTTTTTCTGCAATAACATCAGCTAAATATTTCGCTTTAGCTTTTGTCATCATTCTATTACACAGGTGGCATTGATGTTTGTAACGAGAACGATTTAGATGTGTGCGAGATCTGCGACATGTTCGTTCGAGATTGTGGCGAAGGGTTTTAGCCTTCATTATTTCCGGAGTCATCCATGGAGTTGGTGGTTTTTTGAGTCTTTGTACTTACAGGAGCGTGTTTGTCTAGAATAGAGCTAAGAATAGAATCATACTGTTGACAAAGTGCCGAGAGATCTTTCTCTGGTTTCTTTATCAGATCCGAACTGAGAATATCTGAATGAAACGATTCATAATCAATTTTGTTTATTTTTCGAAACGATATTTTTTCTTTGTTCCATTTCGTCTTACAACAGTCAATTTCTGATATGACCGCAAGATGGTCCGAGATACCTGCTGCCGAAAAAACTGATTTTATAGAATTAGAAATGCGTTTGGTGATTAGCAGATCTAGCCAATGACCGTGAACATGAGTCTGAAAATTAACATGCTGCTTCAGATCGAAACATGTGAGGATTTCATTGAATTTGTTGGTGTTTCCATTTGAGTTATCTAGATGTAAGTTGAAATATCCCAATATATACAAATTTTCATGCAGTGAAATTATGTTCTCTAGTAGATCTTGAAATTCATCAAAAAATTGACATGTACCGTTTTGAAGCCTATACAGGCAGACAACAAAACCACCGAACGAATTGTTCCCGATACGTGCAGAGATCACTTCAAACATTTTAAATGATGGCAGAGGATGAATGTCAGTTTTTAATTGGTCAGACACTAGCATGCCTACACCTCCTCCTGCCCGCTGATCTGCGCGAGGTTCGTGAAAAAACGAATAGCCAGGAGGTGAGATATCAGCTATCGTTGATTTCGTTTCATCATGTTTTAACCATGTTTCTGTCACTGCCACAATCTCCAGATTTTTAGATGTTACATATTCGGAGAAGGGGACAGTTTTAGGTTTGATAGACACTATTCTGCCGATGTGTGATAAATTTACATTGAAGTGATGATGTTCGCAGGTAACAAAACTCGTGATATATTTACCTGTTTTTGGGGGGATTTTTTGCAATAGAGATTTTTTTAGTATTTGTCATCAACGTACTGGATAAAATTGCTGAAAATTGATTGAGGATATTATTAGAAACCGTGACATGTTAGTGGTTTGGGTTAAGATACGCATAACCTTTTCTGTTTCATGGCACTGGTCTTGCTTCGTTAACACGAGAAATTCTAGGAGGAATGTTTGTTTTTTGGAGCTGCAGGTTCTGTTCCGGCGCTGAAGGCTTTTAATTGTATTACATGGATAGAACTTTTGTCAAATTGTGCGATGTGTTTCTTTAGCTCTTTGAATTTGTACTTGGAATGAATCGAATCTATTTTTAAATAATGTAACAGTAGTTTTTTAAAAGGAATGATCGCATTATAATAATTTTCTGAACTGCGCATATCATGCCACCAGTCATTGCTCAATGATTATTGCAGGCAGATGTTTAACTTTTAAAGCTCTGAAATACTTTCGCATAAACCATGAAGACCAAAGATTTTTTTTCAATTTGAACTCATCATAAATCTTTTTGTTAGCTCTTTCCGATTCATTTGAATACCCAAGTTATGGGTCTACGGCTTTTATATTTATGTTTGCAGTGCGGGAGTCGACTTTAGACGGCAGAATCTGACGTCTACAGACGTCAGATTCTGACGTCTAAAATCGATCCCCGCGCTGTAAGGGTAAACCCAGCGACCTCTATTGAGCGTTGGCAATGATAAATGGCCATCGGATCCCAGTCCCGACCTCTCAGCATCCCCCTCACATAATCTCAGTGACATCCCTAAATCCACATTCCTCACCTAATCCAAGTGACAAGCCTAAATCCACATTCCTCATCTAATCCCAGTGAAAACCCTAAATCCACAACCTCTAATATTATTCACGTCATCATTTTGAGCAGTACATGCAGTCAATGCTGTATATGCTGTACACATATATGATGTACATTACATGATGTAGACTATGGTGTGAAGAAGCAAGATGCTGTAGGCATTCATTGGTAACTTTTTAAATATAGAATTCTGTTTTTTGTATCCAATCAATTTCATAACTTTAAAAGAGCCAGGCGAATACCAGTTTAGGTGTGTTTTCTTTAAATCATCTGTGTGCGTGTGCTTTGTGTAACCTTCTTTCATTAGGTGCTTTATGATTAAGGGTATTGTCAAGCTAATACAAATAAAAAAATCCGAGAAAAACTCGGAAGTGGGTGAGTGGGTCAAGCCCTGATTCGATTTGTTTTTGTACATGTTTAAAAAAATGGATAGAGGCGTAGGTGGGTTCTAGTCTGGCCAATCCATTTTTTACCCACATTTTTTTATTTTTCTAAACTTCACAAGACCCCATCCCAAACGTCAGTTTAATTTTTCTGGTGTTTTTTGTAATCGTCAACCATCTAATATGTCCATCGTCGGAAGAATTTGAAATTAGTACTTTTAGGCAAAGTAATACATCTATTCGTCCAAACCATGTGTGGCACGATCCCTATGGCGCGACAGTATTGGAAAGGTTGATCAATTTCACAATATATTGCCTTTTCAGAGAAAAATGAAATATTTTTAAATGTGTTGATCAAATTAATCGTCAACGTCAGGTAGATAATTATTCTAATCTTCAATAAACGTTAGACGGACAGAGAAATGTCGTTGTTATGCAGACTGATCCAATGCTAATTGTATCAAGTGCTGAAAAAGAGGGATGCGCTTGTTTGAAAAGCCAAAATAGCACAAATTGCCCTGGAAAAATGGATTTAAAAGCAATCACTATTTTTGTTCCTGTGGTCACCCCTGCAATACACTTCTGCACGCAAGATTGATGGCTTTACCACTTTCTAATATATTTTATTTTTTTCCAAAATGAACAAAGAACACTTTAACTAAATAGTAATATTTTTACTGTTTCAAATAATGATTATCATGATTATTCATCAATATAATGTACAGGTTGCTTATACGTCAGGTGTTATGGTCAATTAGCCTCGCTTACATGATCTGAATAATAGGAGGCTTCAAAAGTACAGATTTCGCCAACAAATTGAATCAATTTAGATTGAATCCCATCACGATTAGTACTCCATCAAATTGGATCTGTAAAATCTATTGGAGATTGAATCACATCACGTTTTTTTCTGACCCTTCCACTTAAACCTGGGCGCTAACACGAGACGTTCACCCAATGTTGGTACAATGTTGCGCCAGCGTCGGAGACGATGGACCAACATTGTACCAAAATTTGGTGAACGTCACGTGTTCCGCCGGGTATGAGCAAGATACACCTACGTCCATACAAATAATATTATCAGGGCTTTATTGAAGAAAATAATAAACACATCTTTTGGTATCTTTATAAATGTTTAATCATTACAAATTGTATTGCATTTGAAAAAAACAGACTTATTCGGTTCGTTGTAGCTCGTAACCTGGAGATAACGAGCTCGAATCCCGATCTGACAGGAATTTTATTATCTTGGTTGTATAGAGTGCACAGTGATATCCAATGCTACAATAACGAAACGTTGAAGTCATTTGATAAGAGTAAGACTTATGGTCCCCACTACAGGCTTCCTTCGTTTGCAATGTGGTGATAGCGACGTATACAATTCAATCACACATTGCACAAATTGATCACATCGTCTCTGATCGACCAATATTATGGTTGGGAATTCAATCCCAATAACCCGCACTTTGTAGATCAGGAGTGATATATGACAATCAGATCCGCGCCTCGAACTCCCAGCATTCCTAGATTAATCCCAGTCACCTCTTTAAATCCACAATCTCCTTTTGCTGAATAACGTGACACTGTGAGACCTGCATCCAAAAAACCTGCTAAAATAGATGTGCGTGTGGCTAAATTGAATAATAGTCATTCATCATAGAAAGATTTGTGTTAATTACAAAATACATAATCTACCATCTACTTCAAACTTTTCGTTTTCCAAAAAATACATGCATAATTCACGAGAAGAATAAAACACTTTTTCTACAATACTGTGTTTTCTCACACGATGCCGTTCAATACAATTACACACATTCCCCGCCATTACACCTCTCGTTTACATTCTGACCTTGCACCATTAACCCTTACAGCGCGGGGATCGTCTTTAGTCGTCAGAATCTGACGTCTACAGATTCTGACGACTAAAAACGATCCCCGCATTGTAAGAGTACAAATATTTCAAATGGTCGTAGACCCATAACACAGGTATTCAAATTAATCAGAAAGAGCTAACTAAGACATTTATGATGGTTTCAAATAAATAAAATCCTTTGCTCTTCATGATTTTTATAAAACAATTTAGCGCTTTAAGGGTTAAAGAACTATTCAATCCCCAGGGATCATGGTACATGTACCAGCACGCTAAATTACAGCAGTCATTTTAGATGATAGGGGGCCAATGTTAATTCTACCAAGCCTAGAGTTACATTTAAATTGGAAAGTGAAATAGTGTTCAATAAAGACAGAGGGATTTTGTAAATATCAAGAAAATGTCTGACGAAACATCACCATAACATTATTTCGTAGGGTCTCAAAAATATTTATGAAATATTTTTTTAACATTTTATGCACAAAACATCACGAATAACGTTTTAAAAACATTTTTACAAAATTATATAACATGTTCAAAAACTATTTTAAAAGACATTAAAATTATCACGTTAAAAAAATCTCGTTATATAAAAAAAATTAAAACATTTTTTTATGATGTGTTTTGTCTAGCATTAAAAAATGTTGTATAAAGATTTTAAGGACCCTACAAAATAATGTTTTATAACATTTTCATATGACTTTCTTACAATGTTAGAAAAATATTTCGTGTTTTCGGGGTGGTAAGTCTAAATAAATACAAGATTATGTCACTATGTAAAAGGTTTAACTTATATTATAGCCTTAATTCAAGTAAAATGTAGTGTGTAATACAGAAGTGTGCTGAGGGATATCGGGTGGTTGAAATATGAGGCAGAGTATGAACATATAGCAGAGTATACCGTACTGGCTGTGTTGACTAGATTATATAGAGATTATGAAGCGGTTGTTAGATCATGTGACAGAGGCGATGTGGGATGCGATCTGATCCGTATGTTG
>OZ024910.1:8545937-8638489 GCA_964017125.1 Flabesymbios commensalis | reverse complement strand
TATTCAAAGTGAGAAATTAAATATAGGTTACCTCACATGTAGTGTGTATCATTCAGGTGAATATTGAAGAATTTTTACCAGTATGCCACCATTAGGTAAACTGAGTAATTAAATACACTTTACTTAACAAAGAGGGAGAAAGGTACACCTACCTTAGTCAAAAGCATGAAAATATTCCAACAAGACTGCATTATATAAACGAACATTATGAAATATTAGATCAAATGTTAAATATGTTAGCCGAAAATGGGGTCCCTCCTGAGACATAGAAAATAGACGAGAAAATATTTGACCGAGTGTGTATCATATAGGTGAAAATCGGAGATTTTTTTACAAATATGTATTAGTTATTTAAAGTGAGAAATTAAATACAGGTTACCTCACATGAAGTGTGTATCATTCAGGTGAATATTGAAGAGTTGTTACCAGTTTGCCACCATTAGACGGCCGGGGGCCCTAGGGTAGTGGTTAGCGCACCGCTGCCTTTCATGTCAGAGTTCGGGGCTCGGTTCCCTGTCTCGGCGGTTTGAAAGAAACAAAATAATGTTTCTTCCCCATCCACGTGTGAAAGTCAGTATTGTGGGGAGCCTTCGTGACCGGGAGGTAGCGTGCTCGGCCTCAGACCGCCAGGCTCAAATTTCGAATCCTGTGTCTGGAGGACAGTGTCATCTCAATCATCTCACCATCCTCAGAAGGTTCTCCTCGCCCGGTTTAGCCTATATGTGCACAAAGGTGGCCTAAAGCCCGATTCATTTCATTTCATTTTGCCACCATTAGACAAACTGAGTAATCAAATACACTTTACTTAATAAAGATGGAGAAAGGTACACCTACCTCAGTCAAAAGCATGAAAATATTCCAACAAGACTGAATTATATAAACGAAAATTATGAAATATTAGATCAAATGTTAAATATGTTAGCCGAAAATGGGTATACATTTTACATGTATACATCACTATAACAGAAAGGGAAATATTTGAACATGCAAGCATCACTGAGAAAAGTGGGATGCAGGTTGATATAAATTAGATGAAAGATTGAAAATATTTCAACAAACGTGCATTAATGGGACAAAATCAATATTTGAGCAATTTACCTCACTTGAACAAATTTGGTAAATATTTCAATAGGTGTACATTACTCAAAGAAATCGGAAAATATTTAACCTAATTTTACTCAGAAATATCAAGACACTTATGCATAACCAATTAAATATATCAGCATAGATCAATAAAGTATGACCTACAACGCTGAAAGTCGGAAAATGTGCTGCTTTGAAAAGTCGAAAATCGGGAAATAAAACTAAATATTTCACAAAGTGCGTAATACATACAGGGAAGTGGGACATTATTTTAACAAGTGTGAGGCCAAAAATCATTAAATGTTTCAAAGAATGTGCCAACTTTAGTGATAAATTAAAAATATTTATAGAATTTTGAAGTCCTTAGATATAAAATATTTTACAAGTTCGCATAGCGTACATAGGTGTGAAGAATCGATCAACGAGTATGAACTAAAAAGACAGAAATTGAAAATTGTGGTGCTTTGAAAAGTCGAAAATCCAGAAGAGTATTAAAAATATCACAAAGTCTGAATATCAGAAAGAAAATGTAACATTATTTTAACAGGTAAGTAGCGAAAAATCTGAAACAGTTTCAAACTGTACCACATTTAGTGAGTCAATTGAGAATATGTATTAAATTTTGAAGTCCTTAGATATAAAATATTTTACAAGCTCGCTAGCTTATGCAGGTGTAAAGAACGTGTGGGAATATTTAGGACACATAGAGCAAAGTGGAAAAATATTTTACCATTTTAGTATTACGTATAAGAAAATCCACACTATTTTAACAAGTCCATAGTGAAAAATCGGAAAATGTTTTAAAATTCTCTTAAAATATCTTGTCATATTCGCATAAATTTTAAGAAAAGGCACACTATTTCAACAAGTACTTATCGAAAATTGCTAAATGTTTCGAAAATGTGGAATACTTAGTAGTAAATTAAAATATTTATAGAATTTTTAACGTATTTGGATGTGAATTTAAAATATTTCACAAGTTCTAATAGATTATACGAAATTTGAAGCTATTTTAGCAGATGTGAAGAATAACTATGTAGACCTATGACATAGTGAAATTAAAACATTAGAAAGTGAGGAATATATAAACAATTAAGTTAAAGATATTATTTGTATCTTTTAACCGTACTCACAATGTTATATTTGAAAGCGTACTTATGAGAGCTTTCGAACAGAGACTCAATTCTTGGACACTCTGACGTTACTAGTCGAAGCTAGTGCCGCCTGGTGGGAACTGGAGAGTTGGTCATGGACGGCTGAAATTTCAGGAGGTCATTCTAGTTAAAGATAATCGATCCAATTACGGTATTCTACCCTGATCAGATTAAAAAGGGGTCAGCCTATCACATAGCGAGATCGATCAATCAAGCAATTACCATGATCATTCAGTTGATATTAAATTAGAATATTATACTTGGATGGATAAATATGTAAGATTAGAATATTTGACTGTGTATGATATATTCAGAGGGAAACGTAGATAATTTTAGAAGTCGTTTATCACATAGAGAAATCAAAACATCAGAAAGTGAGGAATATATAACAAAGTTCAAGATACTCGATCTAAGTATGGTATTCTACCCCCTATCAGATTAAATAATGGGTTAGCCTATCACATGGCGAGATCGATCAATCAATCAATCACCACAGTCTTTCAGTTGATATTTAAATTAAAACATCAATCATACTTGGATCAATAAATATGTAGGCCCAAATATTTGACTGATCCTCAGAGAATCTCCTCGCCCAGTTTAGCCTATATGTGCACAAAGGTGGCCTAAAGCCCGATTCATTTCATTTCATTTTGCCACCATTAGACAAACTGAGTAATTAAATACACTTTACTTAACAAAGATGGAGAAAGGTACACCTACCTTAGTCAAAAGCATGAAAATATTCCAATAAGACTGAATTATATAAAGGAAAATTATGAAATATTAGATCAAATGTTAAATATGTTAGCCGAAAATGCCAACAAGACTGAATTATATAAACGAAAATTTTGAAATATTAGATCTAATGTTAAAAATGTTAGCCGGAAAACGGGAAAATATTTGACCGCGTGTGTATCATATAGGTGAAAATCGGAGATTTTTTACAAATATGTATTAGTTATTCAAAGTGAGAAATTAAATACAGGTTACCTCACATGAAGTGTGTATCATTCAGGTGAATATTGAAGAATTTTTACCAGTATGCCACCATTAGACGGTCGGGGGCCCTAGGGTAGTGGTTAGCATCGCTGCCTTTCACGTCAGAGTTCGGGGTTCGGTTCCCTGTCTCGGCGGTTTGAAAAAAACAAAATAATGTTTCTTCCCCATCCACGTGTGAAAGTCAGTATTGTGGGGAGCCTCCGTGACCGAGAGGTAGCGTGCTCGGCCTCAGACCGCCAGGGCTTGAATTTCGAATCCTGTGTCTGGAGGACAGTGTCATCTCAATCATCTCACCATCCTCAGAAGGTTCTCCTCGCCCAGTTTAGCCTATATGTGCACAAAGGTGGCCTAAAGTCCGATTCATTCCATTTCATTTTGCCACCATTAGACAAGCTGAGTAATTAAATACACTTTACTTAACAAAGATGGAGACGAAAATATTCCAACAAGACTGAATTATATAAACGAAAATTATGAAATATTAGATCAAATGTTAAATATGTTAGCCGAAAATGGGTATACATTTTACATGTATACATCACTATAACAGAAAGGGAAATATTTGAACATGCAAGCATCACTGAGAAAAGTGGGATGCAGGTTGATATAAATTAGATGAAAGATTGAAAATATTTCAACAAACGTGCATTAATGGGACAAAATTTGGAAATATTTGAGCAATTTATCTCACTTGAACAAATTTGTTAAATATTTCAATAGGTGTACATTACTCAAAGAAATCGCAAAAATGTAACTTAATTTTACTCAGAAATATCGAGACACGTATGCATAACCATTTAAATATATCAGCATAGATCAATGAGTATGACCTAAAATCTGAAAGTCTGGAAATGTGCTGCTTTGAAAAAGCAAAAATATGTAAAGAAAAACTAAATATTTCACAAAGTGCCTAATACATACAGGGAAGTGGGACATTATTTAAACAAGTGCGAGGCCAAAAATCATTAAATGTTTTAAAGAATGTGCCAACTTTAGTGATAAATTAAAAATATTTATAGAATTTTGAAGTCCTTAGATATAAAATATTTTACAAGTTCGCATAGCTTATATAGGTGTGAAGAATCGATCAACGAGTATGAACTAAAAAGACAAAAGTTGAAAATTGTGGTGCTTTAAAAAGTCGAAAGAATACTAAAATATCACAAAGTCTTGAATATCTGAAAGAAAGTGGAACATCATTTTAACAGTCAAGTAGCGAAAAATCTGGAACAGTTTCAAACTGTACCACATTTAGTGAGTAAATTGAGAATATTTATAAAATTTTGAAGTCCTTAGATATAGCTTATGCAGGTGTGAAGAACGTGTGGAAATATTTAGGACACATAGAGCAAAGTTGAAAAATATTTTACCATTTTAGTATTACCTATAAGAAAATCCACACTATTTTAACAAGTCCATAGTGAAAAATCGGAAAATGTTTTAAAATTATCTTAAAATATCTTGTCATATGCGCATAAATTTTAAGAAAAGGCACACTATTTCAACAAGTACTTATCGAAAATTGCTAAATGTTTCGAAAATGTGGAATACTTAGTAGTAAATTAAAATATTTATAGAATTTTTGACGTATTTGGATGTAAATTTAAAATATTTCACAAGTTCTGATAGATTATACGAAATTTGAAGCTATTTTAGCAGATGTGAAGAATAACTATGTAGATCTATGACATAGTGAAATTAAAACATTAGAAAGTTATAAATTGAGCCATAGTAATCTGCAACATTAAACCAACATCAGCTCAATATCATATGTATGCAGGAATTCGACTTGATATCCCGTTCAGTCAAGCGGTCAGTGGTCATCCCAGCAAACAGACACGTTGAAACAATGATGTTTAAATGTTGTCACAGTGTAGCCACCGCTGTGCCAATGTCAGTCCAGCGCCAACCGCGCTGAGCCAGCATTGGTGAGATGCTGGCGGCACTGACAGTTCTCGAGGGTTCGATAACAGCGTGTCTCTGTCATGGGAGATAGTAATCTGCAGCCTTTGTTAACACACCAATGCGGCCGTGAAATACAGATTAACATTTTAGTGCACATAATAAACGCGCCCCCAGCTTCGGCTCAGCGCCCGGCGCGTTTCAGGTGAGCGATTAATTCATTCCACTTTATCTAAGGTGAACATCAACGACCATTATAAAATATACGAGCCTAAAGACATTAAGGTGAGCGTCCGTTACAAAAATAAGTGTGTATAAAGACGATGTCGTTTCCGAACATTTTATTCTTAAACGCCGGTTGCAGCTACTCTTAAGAATATGAATTGTGTAGAATGTGATAGTCTTTAGAGCTGGTACAAGAACTGTACAGAGACGGGCATGATTGTCTGCCTCTACTGTAATGCGGCGATGGATGGCAGCAGGTATTGGCGGGCAACAACCCACATACTGCAAAGATGCCCGAAAAAGACTGACAGCTACTTCCTACGTACTAATCTCTGCATCCTACAAACTTCATATATATATTTAGTTCATGATGAAAAGGAACCAAAATTGGCCCTAGGATTTATCGGGTCTACTTAAAATTGTCTGGAGGATTAATTTGAAAAATTGACCCTGGAATTGACCCTGGAATTTTAAGGGTTAATTGGTGTGGGTATTTTATTACATGAGCGCTGTTAGAATTTAAACACAGGTCCCTGAATGCATGTGTAAACATAAAGTCTGATCTGAGATATGCAAATGCGGGGCCGTGAATCCTGTAGTGACGATGGAGTCGCTTAATCCGTTAACGTTGGGCCAGTGTGCGTTGAAAGCCAACCGCCGAGATTCATCATAATTCAGATTTATATTGGCCCTGGAATTTAGAGGGTTAACTTGAAAAATTGCCCTTGGATTTAGAAGGTTTATTTGAAAAATTGACCCTGGAATTTAGAGGGTCAACTTGAAAATTGATCCTTGGATTTAGAAGGTCTATTTGAAAAATTGACCCTGGAATTTAGAGGGTTAACTTGAAAAATGTCCTGTGGATTTAGAAGGTTTATTTGAAAAAATTGACCCTGGAATTTAGAGGGTTAACTTGAAAAATGTCCCGTGGATTTAGAAGGTTTATTTAAAAAAAATTGACCCTGGAATTTAAAGGGTTAACTTGAAAATTGGCCTTTGGATTTAGAGGGTTTATTGGAAAAAAAAGTTCTTGGGCTCAAAGGGTTGATCGGCTGCCATTTTGGATTACGACAGCCATTGATTGGCGGCCATTGATTAGCGGCCATTTTGGATTGTGGCGGCCATTTTTTATTCCCATTCCTGATCACTAATCGTTTTCTACCATCAGTCCCATTATACTTGCTCACCCTATACTACTATTTGCTACTTTACTCAAATCCCGGCTGAACTGGATGTCAGCAATTGTGGTATTATGGTTGTGCATGTACAGCTCCAAACTGTACAAAGGCCTCAAGTGTACAATGCTACATATATATGACAGCTATTGGCCTGCTGGCCTTCAAAAATTTTAGGTCATATATATTATCCCGTCTCCGCATTCTTTTTGTCCCGATATTGCAACAGAAAAATGATCGTAAAGAAATTAAATGAATCGGGCTTTAGACCACCTTTGTGCACATATTATAAGCTAAACTGGGCCAGGAGAACCTCTTGAGGATGGTGAGCTGAATAAGATGACACTGTCCTCCAGACACAGGATTCGAAATTCGAGCCCTGGCGGTCTGAGGCCGAGCACGCTACCTCTCGATCACGGAGGCTCCCCACAATACTGAGTGGAAAAAAAATAGAAAAATAGAAAAATGATCGTAAAGCCACTTAGTCACTGACTGACTGACTGACTGACTGACTGACTGACTGACTGACTGACTGACTGACTGACTGACTGACTGACTGACTGACTGACTGACTGACTGACTGACTGACTGACTGACTGACTGACTGACTGACTGACTGACTGACTGACTGACTGACTGACTGACTGACTGACTGACTGACTGACTGACTGACTGACTGACTGACTGACTCACTCACTCACTCACTCACTCACTCACTCACTCATTCTGCACTTACCTTATGCGATCAGTCTGTATTTCTCGATCAGTCTGTAGGCTGTGCTCGTATGGCTGTATATTGTCCAGCGGGTTTGAGGCGGTTTGGTGCAGAATGATCTGTATAGATTTAATCATTAGCTTTATTACTTCCCTGATATCGAGCTGCTGGCTCGTATAACATGTATAAGGCCACACCAACTGAATTATGTCTTGATTGGACACGGACTTCAAACTAGGTGCTAGGCACGCTTGGGCTACGATGTCGAGCTAATTTCAAACGAAATTAAATATAGCTAGGCATAAAATTGGTGAAATATTTTGTGGAAGGGGGTAAGTTCATCAAATAATTTAAAAATATATGTTTATTTTTCACAAATCACAATATTTTTCGTCTTCAGAAGCTGGACAGTGAGTCAGCTATTCCAGCCGCAGATGGGTGAAAAACAGAAAAGACTAATTCAGCGGTTAGCAACATTTAATCAGGTAATGCAAAGTTAAACAACAGTGACTGTTAATTTGGAAAGTAACTATCTATTGTTGTTTGTATTGACAGTGGAGACTATGCGCGTGCGGGTACAAAATAGCGATGTAATTATTTACCTTTAGCTGATAATTCAGAAGGATTCGCCTTTTTAATGGAAATCTAATACATGGTTCGAGTCCGTTGTGATCGTGTGGCGTCTCCAACATGTAGGTCTAACTGATTGTGAAAAAGGACAATTTTTATAAAATAAATATATTTCCATCCCACTTCGGATGGGGGGATTTAAAAGTAGGTTTTCGTATATTCAGGGTGCGGCGATACCAAAGAGCAAATGATAACATTGGTGTGGCCTTTTACAAGAGAACCAAATTACAAGGGAACAGTGGCGGCCATCTTAGATTTATTATCGAGCAGTACCTCTGAACAACAAATTAGTATAAGTTTCTCATATGAAATATACTTTGAAAAGTGGTATTAAATGTCTTTTTTGTCAAAAAGAAAATAAACAATAGATTTTACAAGATTGTGGTGGCAGCCATCTTGGATTTATGGATGAACAAGAACTCAAAATTAAAAAGTAGTATCAGAAATGACTTGCTTATACAAAATTCACATTGAAAAGTGGTATTACACATCGTTTCCTGGCGAAAAGTGTAAAATATATTTTTTCCAAGATGGCAGTTGCGGCCATCTTGGATGTATGCGCAAACAATATCTCAAAATACAAAAATTGTGGCAGAAATGAGTTTAGTTTTCGGACAAATAGTGCAAAAAGTTTCTGCCATATTGGTTTGACTGATAAAAACAAAATGGCCGCCAAAAGGGCAATTTAAAAAAAAAGAAAATTTGGTAACATATCATTTCGCAAATAAGAGACCCCAACCAATAAGAATATGTAGTCAAATCGCTTTTACCCATCAGAAAATACCTTTCGCCATAAGAGATCCTACTAATACGCTGATCAAAATGTGCGTGAAGGATCGATTCTAAATTCCAACAGGTTTAATGTATTTTACATTTAACGTTGAGCAGACGATTATACCCTGGGCCACATTTATTTTGGTACTTTTGTAGCGCATGCTTTTCGTCGATTTCTCTGTCAAATATGAACAAATTCCCTTGAAATTTATCACAGGCCATTTTCAAGTCATATCCTAACGTCGGTGAAAATTTCGCCCTAAATTATATTTAATATTGCAAAAGTTAGACCATTTGACATGTAATAAAATTCTAGAATTAGTTTAATGGGTTTAATTTACTACTATTACTTCAAATAGTCTAACTTTTGAAATACTGAAAATATTTTTACGAAATTTTCAGGGATATTTTATTCAAGAAATCAACGAAAAACATGCGCTACTGGTTAGTTGTGGCCTAAGGTATAATCTGTTAAATGCGTCAGCTTAACGCTCATAAAAACTGTAATTCAGCAATACAGAACTCTTGGCCAATTTATCAGTATTGATGACATGTTGTGATGTAGATAAGATATATCAATAAGTAAAGTGTACCAAGCAAGCCGAGTCGTCAGCCCAATGTTGGCCAACGCATCGTATTTGCTGGGTAGCCTATATAGGCGTGTACTGTGAGGGAAGCAAGATAGCATCACACTGGGGTATTTTGTACAGCTATATATACCGTACACTACCTGGCAAATACGGGACGTTCACCCAATATTAGTTTAATGTTGGGCCAGATTCAAAGGCGGTGGGCCAATGTTAAATCAACATTGAGTGAATTTATCAGTGTTTATTGTGTTTGTTGGGTAGGCCCTACTCGTCTGGCTGCCACCTAGTTTAAAGAAAAACTAGGCCTAAATGACGGCGGCGATTGGCTGATCTGGTCATGTGACAGGCCTAGCCACTCTTTCATTGGTCGGGGGTAGAATACTAGATTCGGCCAAGATTTCTGAATTAAGTCCATACATTTGTCACAATAAATACGGCGTTATATTGTGTATTATCCCAGATAGTTACAATCTAGATCAGATTGTCAGTAGGCAGACAGTGTAAGGGGTGCACATGGGTAAAAAAACGAATCCAACGAACTGCGAACCGCCTGTTCTTAGGGACCGAACATCGAACATTGCAGTTTCTAAAAAGTGTATAAAACGAACCTAAAAAATTATATCTAGTGTAAAAAACGAACTGTACTAGCTATAAAAAACGAACATCGACATCAGAATATATTATACCTATCGAACAAAGAAACAAACTTATAAAACTGATGTGACACAGTGATTTTATTGTACGGTCCCTCAACTTGAACATAGGCCTACATCATTGTAGCCTACATGTAGGTCATTGAATTGTCCTAAGCCATAATAAATGGGAAAACTGAGACGAAAATCTTATAAAAAATTAGGGCAATATCCTATAAATAATGAACTGAACACGTTTTTTTCTTATAAAAAGTGAACAGTGAGGCAAAAAAAATGGGTAAAAAGTGAACTGGGGATAATCCAAAATTTCCAGGACCTATGTGCACCCCTAGTGTAGGCCTAATCACCCTGGTTTATACTGCGAGGAATATCATACATTATGATTCTCTGGCGCGTGGAAGTTACATTGTCATTGAAAAACATCTTCTAGCTATTTACCGTGACGTTTGATAGATGAAACATGTAAGCAATTTCAGTTATAACCGACTAAGTTTTACAGTAACCGGGAGCTTTAAACTGTTAAAGTGTACTTTAAAATAACATACATATTGTAAGGTGATAACAACAGCACCTCCATACTAAATAGCAATAGGCCCCTATATTAGTAAAAATTGACTTAACTATTAACTTAAAGATTCATACAGCTTTGAAATGCGCAAGTGTGGGACTGTCAAGTGTAGGCCTACATTAGCCTATAGAGTACACTTTGACAGCATTATTATCAGCCACCGAACTGATTACAAGATACTACTCCAAAAATGGCCCAATGCTGTTTTAATGTTAAACCAACGTCTGTGACGTTGGCCGACATTAAACGAACATCTGGTGAGTGTGCCATGTTGTCTGGGAAAGCTCTTACTGTCAATATGCTGGAGGTCAACTGTCAACAGATCACCATGGTAACACAGTCTTTTGTGTCACAGCAAAAAGCCCACATAAGAGAAATGGTGAATTACTTCCTCATAGATGTCGCTCAAGTATATAGAGTTTATATGACTTGGGAACTTGCTCTTAATGCGGCGATGGGTACGAAACGCATATAGTATTAATATCTTGGCTGATAACTGTGGATGTGGGGTGAAATGTCATTGTGGAATGTCCAGGGGCCACTGTTGCATTCTGGGGACCCCATTGTCCCGCGTATTTTGACAGTTGACTACACCTTTAAATGCTGTGGTTTTAGTTTACAGGACAAATAATGGTGCAGGACAAATAATTTTCCAGCCTATGATATTAGCGACTTTGTGCTTTCAAGATATTCCCGGGAAGATATTGCGATCACAAAGAACTGAGGATGAAATTTGTTTGGCCTAACTGTACAGGCATTTACATCTTTCAATCAGTGATGGTGGGCGCCCAGCCGACAATCACTGGATATCGATCACACAATGGTTGGTTTGATATCGGGTCAGCTGACCCGATATCAAACCAACATCGTGTCCGCTGGATATGCACGCCGTCTCTCTGTATTCACGAGAAATACTAAAATCCTTATCTGAGCATAACGTTCTCATGTTTCAAGAGTACCAGACACAATAGTTTTTACATTTTTATTAGCTGGCTAATACAATGAAGTATGGGGAGGGTTCTTATATAACCTTGTTTTCACCGAGCGACGTCACTGCGTTTCACAGGATGAAGTATGGGGGAGAGGGTGTTATATAACCTTCTTTTCACCGAGTGACGTCACAGTGTTTCACACGGTAATACAAAAACTTCGATCTTACCTATTTTGACCCCTACAACGCGGAAATATTTTTGCTTGAACCACTGAGACCGAAGATTTTTTTAAATTTGTATTCATCATAAACGTCTCAGTTAGCTCTTTCCGCTTCATTTGAATACCTATGCTATGGGTTTACGACTCTTATACATATTTGTATTTCATTCAGTGCGGGGACCGTTTTTATACGTCAGAATCTGACGTCTACAGACGGTGAAAGGGTTCAGTTATGGATGGTCCACATTATCAGATTATATGGCCAATATCGAAATTCCAACGGTATTATTATGTGATAGGGGAGTTCAAATTACGACATGCATTCACGTTAGTAGAGTTGGGGTAGCTCAGCATTGGACTGAGTAAAATGAGGTCAAACACGAAGCGTCGACGTCTTGTAAGGTCACACACGAGACATTGACCTTGCATTGGGTCAAACACGAGACGTTGACCTCTTGTATGGTCACACACCAGCCATTGACCTTGCATTGGGTCAAACACAAAACGTTGGCCTTTTGTAGGGTAACAAACGAGACATTGACCTTGAATTGGGTCAAACACGAGACGTCGACCTCTTGTTTATAGGGTCAGATTGTACAGACGACAGGTAAACACCAGACATTGATTACATCCGACAGGAGGTTAAGCCTATGTATTTGCTCGTGTTGGTCTGTTTGTCTGTCTGTCTGTCTGTCTGTCTGTCTGTCACAAGGATTACTTACAAAGTAACAAGCGGATTTGCTACTGTGCTCGAATCCCGGCTGAACTGTATGTCAGAATTTGTGGTATTATGGTTGTACATGTACAGTGCTCCAAACTGTACAGAGGTCTCAAGTGTACATTATACATACATATGACAGCTATATTGGCATTCAAAGATATTAGGTCATAAATTATTCTATCTCCGCTTTACTTTTGTCGCGATATTGCCACAGAAGAAATCGTAAAGCCACTCACTCACACTCTCCGAACTCACTCATTCTGCACTCACCTTATGCGGTCAGTCTGTATTTCCTAATCAATCTGCAGGCTGTGCACGTACGGTTTTATATTTTCCAGCGGGTTTGAGGCGGTTTGATGCAGAATGATCTGAATAGATTTCGCCATCAGCTTTATTACTTCTCTTCTGCTGGCTCGTATAAGGCCACACCCACTGAATACTCTGTTCATTGGACACAGACCTTAAACCTCAAGCTGCTTGGCACGCTTAGGCTACGATGTCAAGCTAGTTTCAATAGAAAATAAATATAACTAGGCATACAATTGGTGAAATATTTTGTGGAAGGGGACAAGTTCATGAAATAACTAAAAAAAAAAGTGTCTATTTTCATGAATCGCAATAATTTTCGTCTTCTGAAGTTGGACAGTGCGTCAGCTGTTCCGGCCGCAGATGGATGAAAAAAAGAAACGACTAATTCAGCGGTTAGCAACACTGTAATCAGGTAATGTAAAGTTAAACAACAGTGACTGTTAACTTGGAACTAGCTATTGTTGTTTGTATTTACAGTGGAGACTATGGGCGTGCGGGTACAAAATAGAAATGTGATTGAGTACCTTTAGCTGATAATTTTAGAAGGATTCGCCCTTTTAATAAAATTATAATACCTAACGTTAGAGGTAACTGGTTCGAGTCCGTTGTGATCGTGTGGCGTCTCCAACATCGTGAAAAAGGACAATTTTTATAAAACAAATACATTTCCATCCAACTTCGGGTGGGGGAAAAGTAGGTTTTCGTATATTCAGGGTGCGGTGATTCCAATGATCAAAAGATCACATTGGTGTGACCTTTTACAAGAGAACCAAATTACAAGTGAACAGTGGCAGCCATCTTAGATTTATAATCGAACAGTACTTCTGAACAATTAGTTTCTCATATGAAATATACTTTGAAAAGTGGTATTACATGTCGTTTTTTTTGTCAAAAAGAAAATAAACTATATATATTACAAGATTGTGGTGGCAGCCATCTTGGATTTATGGATGAACAAGATTTAAAAATTAAAAGTAGTATCAGAAATGACTTGTTCATAAAAAAAAATCACATTGAAAGGTGGTATTACACATCGTTTTCTGACGAAAAGTGTAAAATATATATTTTCTAAGATGGCAGTTGCGGCCATCTTGGATCTATGCAAGGACGATATCTCAAAATAACAAAATAGTGGCGGAAATGAGTTTAGCATGCCAATTACAGTTCGAAAAGTGGTACTACACACTGTTTTCTGACAAATGGTGCAAAAGTTTCGGTCATATTGATATTTCTGACTGATACAAACCAAATGGCCACCAAAAGGGCAAGTTTGAAAAAAGAAAATTTGGAAACATATCATTTCGCAAATAAGAGATCCCAACCAATCAGAATATGTGGTCAAATCGCTTTACCCATCAGAAAATACCTTTCGCCATAAGAGATTTTACTAATACGCTGAGCAAAATGTGCATAAAGGATCGAATATAAATTCCAACAGGTTTATTGTATTTCACAATCAACGTTGAGCAGACGATTAATTGCGTAAGCTCAACATTAATAAAAACTGTAATTCAGCAATACAGAACTCTTGGCTAATTTATCAGTATTGATGACATGTTGTGATGTAGATAAGATATATCAATAAGGTTTAGTGTACCCATCAAGCTGAGGCGTTGGCCTAATGTTGGGCTGACGCTGGCTCAACGTCTATGACGCTGGCCCAACATCAGCCTAACATTGGGTCAACGCACCGTGTTTGCTGGGTAGTCTATATAGGCGTGTAACTATGAGGGAAGCAAGATAGCATCACACTGGGGTAATATGTACAGCTATATATACTGTACATTACCCGGCAAATAGAAGACGTTCACCCAATATTGGTTTAATGTTGGACCAGATTCGAAGGCGATGGGCCGATATTGAATCAACATTGGGTGAATGTATTGTGTTTGCTGGGTAGGGCCAACTCGTCTGGCAGGAAGGTCCCAGCAAACTTAACGCTGAACCAATATTGGGCCAGAGTCGGAGAATATACAGAATACGGCGTTAGCTCATCGGTGTCGCCTAGATCACTGAAGTTAAGCAACGCCGAGCCCGGTTGATTGGACGGTGACCGTCTAGGACTACCAGGTGCTGTATAAACTGGGACATGCGTGCAGCGATGTCGTGTCGTGGGGCTCAGAGAACCACGTAAATCAGATGGCTCGTCTGACTGACCTAGAGCTGGACGTAAAAGAACCTCAATGGACTCATATGATTAGACATAAGCTATGACAAGGAACCTCATAGCATTAGATATAAGCTCTGACAAGGGACCTCATATGATTAGACATAAGCTATGACAAGGGACCCCATATGATTAGACTTAAGCTATATGACAAGAGACCTCGTAGGACTACATAAGCTATGGCAAGGGAGGCCATAGGCATATACATTAAGCTATGACAAGTGACATCAAAATGAATTAGACATAAGCTATGACAAGTGACCTCATATACTGATATAGTACTAGACATAGGCTATGACAAGTGACCTCATAGGATTTTGACATAAGCTATGGCAAGTTACCTCATATAGGATTAGACATAAGCTATGATACATGCCTATGGCTACATGCCTGCACAATGACAGCCGCGTCGGCCAGTGAGGTTGTCTGTACAGCAATTTGCCACAAAGTAAAAACATACTAGGGGGGTTACCGGTAAATGGTTAGTCTGATTTTGCACCATCATGGTAGTAGGCCTAAGTGTCTGTCTATCTCATTAACCGGTGCGTCATAACTCCCGCCCTATAGTAAAAAAACGTGGCAAATGCATAGATTCAAATAATAATCGCGATCTTTTCAGGAGTTTTTTTACGAAAAAAAATCACTAGGGGACTGGCATTCAGGGCTTTCTTAAGTTGTCTCCTCTGCACTCACCGGTGGCACCTTTGTTGCTGTTTTTTATTACTAGTATAACCAGCAAACACAAAACATTTGTATAATTTTATTACAACGTCGACCCAACGTCTTTGACGTTGGTTCAACATTGTATAAATGTTCTGGAATTTGTTTGTGTCATTTCCAAGCTCTTTACAGGTCTTCACATTTATATCTATCACCTTGCGTCATACTCCATCAGATTATCAAAAAAAGTGTGCGTTCTGACAGGGTAATTACGAGGGCCCCACAAGATCATGCTGAGTTTAAAATTGCTTTTGGTTTTGCATGACAAATTCATGACAACACCAAACACTTGTGCGGCTAGAGGCGCATATAGGTCTATTGATCCATCAGCTGAGGGGGCTCCTGTCCCGGGGTCCTGTATGCATTTTTATGTGTAAAGCGTAACTTTGTTTTTTTCAATTACTACATCACCTGAAGGTAACAAATAACGAGGGTAGAAATTACCTAACCCAGCAATAAGGGAGAAATCTAAGATGGCCGCCATGATGGTCGCGGCTTAAAATATTGTACTATATCTTCACATCAATTGCACATAAAAGTCGATCTTTATGTCAACACCTAAGCGCATTAAACTTATCTGTAATGCTTTTCTTAAAAAAATATAATTAGATAAGTAATGTAGCATAGCTTAATAAGAGATAAATCCAAGATGGCCACCAAAAACCCAATGCTATCAAGATTAGCTGTATTGTCAGTTCTACTGCACAGGTTTTTGTGATGATTTATATAATCAGATATATTCAGAGAAGTATTTTATAACAATTCATAATAAGAGATAAATCCAACATGACTGCCAAAATGTTCATGGCTATCGATATTTGGCTTTATCTCCAATTTTGCCTAACATATTAGTATTATTTTGATATCTACATCTGGGTTTGTACTATAAATAAAGTCATTTGTAATGTTTTCATTTACGAATTGAGAGCCTAATAAGACATATCTCCAAGATGGCGGACAATGATTTTTTATTTTTTTCCTCTACATTTTTAAGGTTAGCAAAATTCAACATACAACGGAGGTCATTTATATTAACAAGCTATATTTAGATGAGCTGTAGCCTTCAAATACCACCCAGCTGGTTTTCTTTAAATTGACCTTGAATGACCTTGGAGGGTACATTCTAGTTCGTGTGGATGTTGCATGAACTTACTGTCTTTGCATTTATCACTTCTGACCGGGTTCAAATTTACGTGTCTGCTGGTATTTACACAAAGGTGGTACCAGTCATGTATCCACGCATGAAACCCGTTTTTAATGTCTAAAACCCTGTAATCTAATCGACTTAAAAATGTTGACAGGGTTCTGGAACCTAGTCAAACTAGTCTGAATCCGCCACTGCTTTGATAGAGCCGATCCGCATTGGCCAGATGGCTCAACTTCTGTCCGGTTTTGGTTCAAAGCTCACCGGTACTGGGTTCACACCAATGCCGGGTGAGATGTTTCTCATTAAGGTTGTGCATAATGCAGTTCTCCAAACTCTTTAAATGACTGGAATGTGGAATGCTTTCTATAGTAAGCTACTGTACACTGTAATGAACGATTGAAAGTCATTGGATATTGCTATATTGTCATGATTGTGCAAAAAGCGACGTAGATCAATATTAACTCAGTCTTAATGTACCTTTCAAAATACACGTTAGTTAGAGACGAAGCTGAGTAGTAGACAACCAGCAATAATATATTCTCAAATTATTGTTAAGAACCATAAGGAACGCTGAGAGGGTAGTAGCAGATACATGGCAGTTACAAATCATTACAGTCTCGGGAGCATGTACACAGGGCAGTGCACTTTAGTTCAACTTTAGTACATTTGCGCCATCTTGCGCAATATGTGCAATATCATATCATGATTCTGAGACTTCAGAAGGTTTTGATCATATTTGTCATTTGCTGGGCCACAGTCTTCTGTATCTGGCAGACTAGTCGCCAAAGCCATTTTGATGCTGTAGACTGGTGGGATTGATGTGTAGGCTCTACTTGTAAATTGCCATTGACGAAAGGATGTTCTCAATTGTCTTAGATGTTTAGGTGGATACTTGTGTCTTGGCTGCATTCATGCTATCTGAACAACTCCTTTCTGCCGCATATCAAGATGACAAATCTCACAGTGAGGGAATTTTCTGAGTGATGTAGTGTGTGGTGCTCAGCTCTACAAAATCGTCAGTAGCCTCAGGCCCATACATCCCAGGTTATCTTCCCGCTTCTTCCACCGGCACTGCACCACACCCCGTAAATGTGTGGAAGAGAGGCAAGTCTACTCTGGACCCATTACATGAGCGATTTTCATGAACAACAGCTATGAAACTCAAGTCAGTTTCAAATACCTGTGAGATCTGCTGCTGCAAACGAACATTCCTCAGAGGCATATATTTAGTTTTTTCTCATCAACTGATGTAAATGTGATGGTCTGATTTGGCAAAAAAGTAAAGAGTTTATGATTTTCTCACCAACCCGTAAGAAATCATTCTATTTTTAAACATTGCTGATGACTGAACTTTTCGCAGTTTGTACTCTCCTCTCTCTTTTAGAGATGTAAACATCCCACATCATGTCTACTTCTCCAGGCTGGTGCTGTGAGGCTATGCGGAGGGCAAACACCTCGTCTGTTTAGCGCTTGAAAATTCATGCTGTCCCCGGTGATGAGCATCAACACCACTGTTGGACACTTTGGGATTGACTCCAGGCGCTCTGTCAGTGATAGTTGTAGGAGAACTGCCTTGCTCCCAGGTCGAATGCTACATCACTGGAAAATGGATGGCTTGGTGACGTGAGCCAGCCTCTCATCAACACACTGTCAGTACGTCTCTTAATCCAGTCTTCAACCTTCATTTCTTCAAATGAAATCCTCAATTTCCCTTGCCTCCACAAGCCATGACCTGCTGCCTTCTAGAAATAGATTTCCCATCTCTTCAAATGGTGTGATCGACGTGCAATCTTGCACACTTGTGACAGTGCTCTTTTGGTGCAATCATGTTATCATACTCTGCGATTAGGCCCTACTAGCTTACTTTAAAGCCTGCCACCATACAGCGTTTCATAGCTGCATGACAGCACCGCATTATCCTCTGATTTATCATTACATAATTTTACTGCTTGTGGCAATGGTCAATAACTGAAAATTGTGAGCCGCAATTTCCCCACCATCACGGAAAAGTTGCACGATAAAGTGTAAAAATCCATGGATCGTTTCCGGCCAGTGATTCTTGGTACAGACTGAATCTGACGAATTCTCAAAAAGACCAAAAAGAAACATTTTCTTGGAAGGCTTCTGCCGAAGTATTGTAGCCAATATCTCTAGTATATGGGTTAGTAGGCCTACTTTTAGCTGGACACTGTAAAATGTGTATGTCCCTGTGTCTTTCTGGCAGAGAACATGCACTTCCCAGTCAGTGGTGTATTCCTAATATGTTTTGGTTTATTTGGCTGCATTGGGTTTATCAACAAAAAATCGTTTAGCCCTATCAAAAAGATGACGCATACCCAATTCGAAGCAATTCTAGACAACACCACGAGTTACACCAAGCGAATAGAGATCAAGGTTATACTTCTATTATAGAAACACAGCATAAGGAATATACAGTATATATGCATACGTGTGTAACAAGGCCTACTGTTGATATTAAAAATAATTGTAGAATCAGGTCAAGTTGATAACAAAATGTAAAGATCTTTATACACTATTATGCTTTTATAGCTTACGTCATTAGCCAGTTACTCTACATATACACAAATTCTACATATTCTCAACAAAATCAAGATTTGTCTTTTGCGACTGCTAGACCTAGGTGATTAAGTCCAACAGTAGAGTATTCTAATATAGTGTCTTGAAGTAATGCATTTGTATGTAATGAGGAATTGATATTAGCAGGGGGCAGGCATAAACACAATTTAAATTGCCAGTAAATTAAATCACAGTACTAGTCGGACTAGTCGCCCATTTTGATCTATGTTTAGATCTAAGTTTAGACACCAAAATCACCTCTTTATGTACATAAGATTGAAGATACAGCTAAACCTTGATAGTATCTTCCCCGCTCACTCGTAAAGATTCAATATTGTGGAGAGCCTTCGTGACCGAGTGGTAAAAGGTAAAATAATCACAAGTGCAATTCTTTTTACATGACTTAATCAACCAGCGTTCACACACATTGGAAATAATTAAATTCCAGGACATTCCAGGACAGATTCTGAATTCTTACAAAATAAGTGTAAATGAGAGATAAAATGGTATTCAATGACTTATTAACTGTCTTATTATTACTAGTGGGCTTTAATTTATCTCAGAAATCAAGGACTTTTCCGGTACAAGATGCTATTTTCAAGGTTTTCCGGAACTGGGAAATTTGAATGGTAGAACACGACAGCTTTCATCACTTCACTTACAATTGATGGTAAGACCCTCTCATCGTAATCGACGCCCAGGTTTGTGTAGATGTAATGCAGTTTCCGGGCTTGTGGTCTGAATAAAATACGTAATGTAATGTTGACATTCTGCAAATCTGAAATCAGATAATCAAATAAAATTGGTCTCGGATTCTCTGAATGCTGACCTCTGAATGTCACTGTAATAACAAATAAATAAATAGATGAAACAAAAATATAATTTGAAATAAACATTAAACATATTTTTAGTACAGCATTTGGTTAAATTTAAACAAAAATAATTATTCTGAATGTTGAATAAGATAATGTAATTGTTATGTTATGTTATGGAAACATAAAAAAATGGGTATCAGAACAAGCTACACATTTTTTTACAATGTTTAGAATTACGATTATAATTTTTTCTTATACCTTTATTTCCTGTAACTGTAGGTACACTGCGGGGTCTTGTGCGGATATTGTAGGTGACTGGTCGTTGAACCCATGGAATGATAAAATGTGCTCCCTCCCCCATTACTGTTTCATTTACTCCAGCGAATCTATCGAAGATAACTGCTCAATGACCTCCATCGACTAAACGTAATATAAATCTCAAATAAACAAAATATTATAATAAATATTTAAAATTTCACAAAAATACATTCATGTATGAAAAAGATTAGTTCATTCAATTAATTATTCTACCGACATTTACAGCATATATTCAAACACAGCAGATAATTTAATACATCACAGTGAAAAAGAAATTATCCCATCAAGGTCATTAAATATGCTGAGAGAAAAAATAATGTGCAATTAGTAACCTAGTTATTAATACCATAATTATTATGTTCCGCATCTTAATTTTTGCTCCACGAATGATGTTGATCATTGTGCTGTTAAATGTTGTTCATGTAATTTTCATTCTTTTTGAAGCTGAAATTGCTAACTCAAATTTGAGCTTCACATCACAAGAAAATATATTGATAAGAAAAACCTCTCCCAACTTGAATTATACAATGAACTGGCATTTACTATGCAATATTTGATCAATCTTACATTAGTAGCTTTTTACTTGGTTTAAAACTTTAGTAGGCGGGGTCGTCGCCTACTTCACAAGAGTTAGATGCCGATGTTAATTGGTGTTCGAAACTGAGGGAGTGGGCAATACCCCGCAGCACTGATTGTTTTCCCAACGCTGGGCCGATGGCATCAACATGTGTCCCAATGGGTGTACTTACTTTCAACCATCCTTCAGGTGTACAAATTGTATGTTTGGTTTATCTCTGTATTCTCAAAAATGTTGGTAAAAAATGTTGAAAATTCTGGAAAAATGTAATCTGCGGGGTATACATTGTTTTATACAAACAAAATACCAAATATTGTTGCCATCCCATGGAGACCCATTAACCGTTGTCTATATATACACATTGTCAACAAGCTTTAAGCAAAATGAAATACAAATGGAACTAGAAGAGAGTTGTTCAGAAAGGAGCAAGGGAGCGGCCATCTACAGTGTTTGTAATGACACGGTCCCTGCAGCATTCATTTAGTGAAAACTACGCCATTTCAAGATAATCTTTAGAATTTCAAGCCAATTTCAGTGTCTGATTTACTCCAGCGAATCTATCGAAGATAACTGCTCAATGACCTCCATCGACTAAACGTAATATAAATCTCAAATAAACAAAATATTATAATAAATATTTAAAATTTCACAAAAATACATTCATGTATGAAAAAGATTAGTTCATTCAATTAATTATTCTACCGACATTTACAGCATATATTCAAACACAGCAGATAATTTAATACATCACAGTGAAAAAGAAATTATCCCATCAAGGTCATTAAATATGCTGAGAGAAAAAATAATGTGCAATTAGTAACCTAGTTATTAATACCATAATTATTATGTTCCGCATCTTAATTTTTGCTCCACGAATGATGTTGATCATTGTGCTGTTAAATGTTGTTCATGTAATTTTCATTCTTTTTGAAGCTGAAATTGCTAACTCAAATTTGAGCTTCACATCACAAAAAAATATATTGATAAGAAAAACCTCTCCCAACTTGAATTATACAATGAACTGGCATTTACTATGCAATATTTGATCAATCTTACATTAGTAGCTTTTTACTTGGTTTAAAACTTTAGTAGGCGGGGTCGTCGCCTACTTCACAAGAGTTAGATGCCGATGTTAATTGGTGTTCGAAACTGAGGGAGTGGGCAATACCCCGCAGCACTGATTGTTTTCCCAACGCTGGGCCGATGGCATCAACATGTGTCCCAATGGGTGTACTTACTTTCAACCATCCTTCAGGTGTACAAATTGTATGTTTGGTTTATCTCTGTATTCTCAAAAATGTTGGTGAAAAATGTTGAAAATTCTGGAAAAATGTAATCTGCGGGGTATACATTGTTTTATACAAACAAAATACCAAATATTGTTGCCATCCCATGGATACCCATTAACCGTTGTCTATATATACACATTGTCAACAAGCTTTAAGCAAAATGAAATACAAATGGAACTAGAAGAGAGTTGTTCAGAAAGGAGCAAGGGAGCGGCCATCTACAGTGTTTGTAATGACACGGTCCCTGCAGCATTCATTTAGTGAAAACTACGCCATTTCAAGATAATCTTTAGAATTTCAAGCCAATTTCAGTGTCTGATAATGACCACCCCCCCCCCCCCCCTCATTACACAACATTTGAGCGGGAGAAGCAATTAAACCCCATTACTAGTATTCAGCCTGTGAAAACAAAGAAATCACTGCATTACTGTTCACGAAAGTTCGTTCAATTTCTCACTGGTGCTCCGCATCTAAATTCAAGTTTCCTTCTATTAATATAGGGCCTTTTTGATCGGTCAAACCACAAATTAATTCAATTCCAATTTTTGATTTTTGCTTCACAATAGATGACTATGTGGTGAATATGTGAGAAAATTGGAAGATGAAGTGCAGGTATTAAAATTTTGAAAAATCTGATGATTTGGCATGTAAAATAACTAAGTTAGTAGTCTAATAAAGTCAAAGAACTAAGAGTGACAAAGGACAAAAAAGATGTTACTGAGCTTTCAGTTCACCCTTTAACCGCCGGTGCCGATTATATTATATTTAAAAAACCAACCAACCAGCTTTTGAACGTGTAAAAGGAAAAAGGGACACCAATCAGCAATATATGAAAATAGTTAACCTCCATTTGGGCAAATCTGAATAATTTTCAGTCTCAGCGAGACATATCTTCAAGTGGGTGAAAATGCGAATTAAATCATTTGGCGGTTAAATGGTTAAACTAGGACTAGGACTACCAGGTGCTGTATACACTAGGACATGCGTGCAGCGATGTCGTGTCGTGGGGCTCAGAGAACCACGTAAATCAGATGGCTCGTCTGACTGACCTAGAGTTGGACGTAAAAAAACCTCAATGGACGAAGACGCAGTTTCCATCCAGCCAGACCCCAGAAAATCCACAATGTGGCGCGAAAGCGCCCGTGGCGCGATAGCACAATAGTGCGTACTGCCACGTAACATACAGATACAGATGGGCCAACATTGAATCAACATTGGTTCAGCGTCTTGTGTTTGCTGGATTAAGATTATAATCATATATAATAATATTAAAATCATTTTTTTAATAATAGAAATCCGAATTCGGTTGACTTCTTGACGAAAATTATAAGGTGTCAAGAATGAAATCTTTTCAGCTAATATAAAAAAAATGCGTTCGCAATGTATTCAATGCCATGTAGTTAATAAATACGTCGAGGGACCTCATAGGATTAGACATAACCATGACAAGGGAACTCATAGGATTAAACATAAGCTATTACAAGGGACCTCATAGGATTAGACATAAGCTATGCCAATCAAGGGACCTCATAGGATGAGACATACGCTATGACAAGGGACCTCATAAGATTAGACATAAATTATGTTAAGGAACCTCATAGGATTAGACATAAGTTATGACAATGGGCCTCATAGGATTAGACATAAGCTATAACAAGGGTCCTCATAAGATTAGACTTAAGTTATGACAATAGTCCTCATAGGATTAGACATAAGCTATAACAAGGGTCCTCATAAGATTAGACATAAGTTATGACAATGGTCCTCATAGGATTAGACATAAGCTATGACAAGGGTCCTCATAAGATTAGACATAAGCTCTGACAAGGGTCCTCATAGGATTAGACATCAGCTATGACAAGGGACCTCATAGGATTAGACATAAGCTATGACAAGGGTCCTCAAAGGATTCGACATAAATTATGACAAGGGACCTCATAGGATCAGACATAAGATATGACAACATACCTCGTAGGATGAGACATAAGCTATAGCAAGGACCTTATATGATTAGACATAAGTTATGACAAGGGTCCTCATAAGATTAGACATAAGCTATGACAAGGGACCTCATAGGATTAGACATAAGCTATGACAAGGGTCCTCAAAGGATTCGACATAAATTATGACAAGGGACCTCATGATTAGACATAAGTTATGACAAGGGTCCTCATAAGATTAGACATAAGCTATGACAAGGAACCTCATAGGATTAGACATAGGCTATGACAAGGGACTCATAGGATTAGACATAAGCTATGACAAGGAACCTCATAGCATTAGATATAAGCTCTGACAAGGGACCTCATATGATTAGACATAAGCTATGACAAGGGACCCCATATGATTAGACTTAAGCTATATGACAAGAGACCTCGTAGGACTGCATAAGCTATGGCAAGGGAGGCCATAGGCATAGACATTAAGCTATGACAAGTGACATCAAAATGGATTAGACATAAGCTATGACAAGTGACCTCATATACCGATATAGTGCTAGACATAGGCTATGACAAGTGACCTCATAGGATTTTGACATAAGCTATGGCAAGTTACCTCATATAGGATTAGACATAAGCTATGATTATACATGCCTATGAGCTACATGCCTGCACAATGACAGCCGCGTCGGCCAGTGAGGTTGTCTGTACAGCAATTCGCCACAGAGTAAAAACATACTAGGGGGCTTACCGGTAAATGGTTAGTCTGATTTTGCACCATCATGGTAGTAGGCCTAAGTGTCTGTCTATCTCATTAACCGGTGCGTCATAACCCCCGCCCTATAGTAAAAAAACGTGGCAAATGCATAGATTCAGATAATAATCGCGATCTTTTCAGGAGTTTTTTTACGAAAAAGAATCACGAAGAGACTCGCATTCAGGGCTTTCTTAAGTTGTCTCCTCTGCACTCACCGGTGGCACCTTTGTTGCTGTTTTTTATTACTAGTATAACCAGCAAACACAAAACATTTGTATAAATTTATTACAACATCGACCCAACGTCTTCGACGTTGGTTTGTATAAATGTTATGGAATTTGTTTGTGTCTTTTCCAAGCCCTTTACAGGTCTTCACATTTATATCTATCACCTTGCGTCATACTCCATCAGATTATCAAAAAAAGTGTGCGTTCTGTCAGGGTAATTACGAGGGACCCACAAGATCATGCTGAGTTTAAAAATGCTTTTGGTTTTGCATGACAAATTCATGACAACACCAAACACTTGTGCGGCTAGAGGCGCATATAGGTCTATTGATCCATCAGCTGAGGGGGGTCCTGTCCCGGGGTCCTGTATGCATTTTTATGTGTAAAGCGTAACTTTGTTTTTTTCAATTACTACATCACCTGAAGGTAACAAATAACGAGGGTAGAAATTCCCTAACCCAGCAATAAGGGAGAAATCCAAGATGACCGCCATGATGGTCGCGGCTTAAAATATTGTACTATATCTTCACTTCAATTGCACATAAAAGTCGATCTTTATGTCAACACCTAACTTAAAAAAATATAATCAGATAAGTAATGTAGCATAGCTTAATAAGAGATAAATCCAAGATGGCCACCAAAAACCCAATGCTATCAAGATTATCTGTATTGTCAGTTCTACTGCACAGGTTTTTGTGATGTTTTATAAAAAAATATAATCAGATATATTCAGAGAAGTATTTTATAACATCTCATAATAAGAGATAAATCCAACATGATCGCCAAAATGTTCATGGCTATCGATATTTGGCTTTATCTCCAATCTTGTCTAACATATTAGTATTATTTTGATATCTACATCTGGGTTTGTACTATAAATAAAGTCATTTGTAATGTTTTCATTTACGAATTGAGAGCCTAATAAGACATATCTCCAAGATGGCGGACAATGATTTTTTATTTTTTTTCTCTACATTTTTAAGGTTAGCAAAATTCAACATACAACGGAGGTCATTTATTAACAAGCTATATTTAGATGAGCTGTAGCCTTCAAATACCACCCAGCTGGTTTTCCTTAAATTGACCTTGAATGACCTTGGAGGCTACATTCTAGTTCGTATGGATGTTGCATGAACTTACTGCCTTCGCATTTATCACTTCTGACCGGGTTCAAATTTACGTGTCTGCTGGTATTTACACAAAGGTGGTACCAGTTATGTATCCATTTATGTATGCCAATTATGTATGCATGAAACCCGTTTTTAATGTCTAAAACCCTGTAATCTAATCGACTTAAAAATGTTCACAGGGTTCTGGAACCTAGTCAAACTAGTCTGAATCCGCCCCTGCTTTGATAGAGCCGATCCACAATGGCCAGATGGCTCAACTTCTGTCCGGTTTTGGTTCAAAGCTCACAGGTACTGGGTTCACACCAATGCCGGGTGAGATGTTTCTCATTAAGGTTGTGCATAATGCAGTTCTCCAAACTCTTTAAAGGACTGGAATGTGGAATGCTTTCTATAGTAAGCTACTGTAGACTGTAATGAACGATTGAAAGTCATTGGATGTTGCTATTTGTCATGATTGTGCAAAAAGCGACGTAGATCAATATTAACTCAGTCTTAATATACCTTTCAAAAGACACGTTAGTTAGAGACGAAGCTGAGTAGTAGACAACCAGCAATAATATATTCTCAAATTATTGTTAAGAACCATAAGAAAAGCTGAGAGGGTGATAGCAGATACATGGCAGTTACAGATCATTACAGTCAATCATTACAGTCTCGGGAGCATGTACACAGGGCAGTGCACTTTAGTTCAACTTTAGTACATTTGCACCATCCTGCGCAATATGTGCAATATCATATCATGATTCTGAGACTTCAGAAGGTTTTGATCATATTTGTCATTTGCTGGGCCACAGTCTTCTGTATCTGGCAGACTAGTCGCCAAAGCCATTTTTGGTGGGTTTGATGTGTAGGCTCTACTTGTAAATTGCCATTGTCGAAAGGATGTTCTCAATTGTCTTAGATGTTTAGGTGGATACTTGTGTCTTGGCTGCATTCATGCTATCTGAACAACTCCTTTCTGCCGCATATCAAGATGACAAATCTCACAGTGAGGGAATTTTCTGAGTGATGTAGTGTGTGATCCTCAGCTCTACAAAATCGTCAGTAGCCTCAGGATATACAGTCTATGGGCCCATATATCCCAGGTTATCTTCCCGCTTCTTCCACCGGCACTGCACCACACCCCGTAAATGTGTGGAAGAGAGGCAAGTCTACTCTGGACCCATTACATGAGCGATTTTCATGAACAACAGCTATGAAACTCAAGTCAGTTTCAAATACCTGTGAGATCTGCTGCTGCAAACGAACATTCCTCAGAGGCATATATATAGTTTTTTCTCATCAACTGATGTAAATGTGATGGTCTGATTTGGCAAAAAAGTAAAGAGTTTATGATTTTCTCACCAACCCGTAAGAAATCATTCTATTTTTAAACATTGCTGATGACTGAACTTTTCGCAGTTTGTACTCTTCTCTCTCTTTTAGAGATGTAAACATCCCACATCATGTCTACTTCTCCAGGCTGGGGCTGTGAGGCTATGCGGAGGGCAAACACCTCGTCTGTTTAGCCCTTTAAAATTCATGCTGTCCCCGGTGATGAGCATCAACACCACTGTTGGACACTTTGGGATTGACTCCAGGGGCTCTGTCAGTGATAGTTGTAGGAGAACTGCCTTGCTCCCAGGTCGAATGCTACATCACTGGAAAATGGATGGCTTGGTGACGTGAGCCAGCCTCTCATCAACACACTGTCAGTACGTCTCTTAATCCAGTCTTCAACTTTCATTTCTTCAAATGAAATCCTCGATTTCCCTTGCCTCCACAAGCCATGACCTGTTGCCCTACTAGAAATAGATTTCCCATCTCTTCAAATGGTGTGATCGACGTGCAATCTTGCACACTTGTGACGGTGCTCTTTTGGTGCAATCATGTTATCATACTCTGCGATTAGGCCCTACTAGCTTACTTTAAAGCCTGCCACCATACAGCGTTTCATAGCTGCATGACAGCACCGCATTATCCTCTGATTTATCATTACATCATTTTACTGCTCGTGGCAATGGTCAATGACTCAAAATTGTGAGCCGCAATTTCCCCACCATCACGGAAAAGTTGCACGATAAAGTGTAAAAATCCATGGATCGTTTCCGGCCAGTGATTCTTGGTACAGACTGAATCTGACGAATTCTCAAAAAGACAAAAAAGAAACATTTTCTTGACAGGCTTCTGCCAAAGTATTGTAGCCAATATCTCTAGTATATGGGTTAGTAGGCCTACTTTTAGCTGGACACTGTAAAATGTGTATGTCCCTGTGTCTTTCTGGCAGAGAACATGCACTTCCCAGTCAGTGGCGTATGCCTAATATGGTTTGGTTTATTTGACTGCATTGGGTTTATCAACAAAAAATCGTTTAGCCCTATTAAAAAGATGACGCATACCCGATTCGAAGCAATTCTAGACAACACCACGAGTTACACCAAGCGAATAGAGATTAAGGTTATACTTCTATTATAGAAACACAGCATAAGGGATATACAGTATCTATGCATGCGTGTGTAACAAGGCCTACTGTTGATATTAAAAATAATTGTAGAATCAGGTCAAGTTGATAACAAAATGTAAAGATCTTTATACACTATTATGCCTTTATAACTTACGTCATTAGCCAGTTACTCTACATAAACACAAATTCTACATATTCTCGACAAAATCAAGATTGTGCTATGCTAAAGCTTGTCTTTCGCGACCGCTAGACCTAGGTGATTAAGTCCAACAGTAGAGTATTCTAATATAGTGTCTTGAAGTAATGCATTTGTATGTAATGAGAAATTGATATTAGCAGGGAGCAGGCATAAACACAATTTAAATTGCCAGTAAATTAAATCACAGTACTAGTCGGACTAGTCGCCCATTTTGATCTATGTTTAGATCTAGGTTTAGACACCAAAATCACCTCTTTATGTACATAGGATTGAAGATACAGCTAAACCTTGATAGTATCGACTAGTTTGGCGGCCATGTTGGATTTATTCATCATTGAGCTATAACATAGTTCTTACCGAATATCTGTTCGTATAAAAACATAGCAGATATATTTAATTTGCCTGTCTGGAAAAAAAAATGGGGGGGGGGGGCGTTAACAACGGAGGCAGATTCATCGACGCCTGCGTCGACACACTTCTCCAGTTTGCAGAAAGCCTTTCAATTCTCTTTAGTTTTCGGGGTTGGGGGCCCTAGCGCAGTGGTTAAAGTCGGAGATCGCGGAAACAAAATGTTTCTTCCCCGCTCACTCGTAAAGATTCAATATTGTGGAGAGCCTTCGTGACCGAGCGGTAAAAGGTAAAATAATCACAAGTGCAATTGTTTTTACATGACTTAATCAACCAGGGTTCACACACATTGGAAATAATTAAATTCCAGGACATTCCAGGACAGATTCTGAATTCTTACAAAATAAGTGTAAATGAGAGATAAAATGGTATTCAATGACTTATTAACTGTCTTATTATTACTAGTGGGCTTTAATTTATCTCAGAAATCAAGGACTTTTCCGGTACAAGATGCTATTTTCAAGGTTTTCCGGAACTGGGAAATTTGAATGGTAGAACACGACAGCTTTCATCACTTCACTTACAATTGATGATAAGACCCTCTCATCGTAATCGACGGCCAGGTTTGTGTACATGTGATGCAGTTTCCGGGCTTGTGGTCTGAATAAAATACGTAATGTAATGTTGACATTCTGCAAATCTGAAATCAGATAATCAAATAAAATTGGTCTCGGATTCTCTGAATGCTGACCTCTAAATGTCACTGTAATAACAAATAAATAAATACATGAAACAAAAATATAATTTGAAATAAACATTAAACATATTTTTAGTACAGCATTTGGTTAAATTCAAACTAAAAGAATTTTATGAATGTTGAATAAGATAATGTAACTGTTATGTTATGTTATAGTAACTTAAAAAAAATGGGTATCAGAACAAGCTACACATTTTTTTACAATGTTTAGAATTAGGATTATAATTTTTTCTTATACCTTTACTTCCTGTTACCGTAGGTACACTGCAGAGTCTTGTGCGGATATTGTAGGTGACTGGTCGTTGAACCCATGGAATGATAAAATGTGCTCCCTCCCCCATTACTGTTTCCTTTACTCCAGCGAATCTATCGAAGATAACTGCTCAATGACCTCCATCAACTAAACGTAATATAAATCTCAAATAAACAAAATAGTATAATAAATATTTAAAATTTCACAAAAATACATTCAGGTATGAAAAAGATTAGTTCATTCAATTATTTATTCTACCGACATTTACAGCATATTTTCAAACACAGCAGATAATTTAATACATCACAGTGAAAAAGAAATTATCCCATCAAGGTCATTAAATATGCTGAGAGAAAAAATAATGTGCTATTAGTAACATAGTTATTAATACCATAATTATTATGTTCTGCATCTTAATTTTTGCTTCACCAATGATGTTGATCATTGTGCTGTTAAATGTTGTTCATGTAATTTTCATTCTTTTTGAAGCTGAAATTGCTAACTCAAATTTGAGCTTCACATCACAAAAAATATATTGATAAGAAAAGCCTCTCCCAACTTGAATTATACAATGAACTGGCATTTACTATGCAATATTTGATCAATCTTACATTAGTGGCTTTTTACTTGGTCTAAAACTTTCTTGAAATTGTCCTCACAAGGGTTAGTGGCTGACTGATGTATATATTCATTAACGGTTCGAGACAAAATTTCTAGTGGGTACAAAATATGATGGTCTCCTTTTTATGTTGTGTTATTTATCCTTTTGAAGATTAAATGGAGCTCTTATGTTGACTTGTCATTGTCTGAATTTAATATAGCCTACTGATCCTATCCTATCAAAAAAATCGAAAGCACTGAAAAAGACAAAACTAATTTTATTGCCAAGTCGTATATTGCAATGGGAACAAAAATGTCTGTATACAACACTTTATACCACAAATATTCACCGTCTCGAAAGGCGGGGTCGTCGCCTACTTCACAAGAGTTAGATGCCGACGTTAATTGGTGTTCGAAACTGAGGGAGTGGGCAATACCCCGCAGCACTGATTGTTTTCCCAACGCTGGGCCGATGGCATCAACATGTGTCCCAATGGGTGTACTAACTTTCAACCATCCTTCAGGTGTACAAATTGTATGTTTGGTTTATCTCTGTATTCTCAAAAATGTTGGTAAAAAATGTTGAAAATTATGGAAAAATTAAATTTATGATCTACGGGTTATACACTGTTTTATACAAACAAAATACCAAATATTGTTGTCATCCCATGGAGACCCATTAACCGTTGTCTATATATACACATTGTCAACAAGCTTTAAGCAAAATGAAATACAAATGGAACTAGAAGAGAGTTGTTCAGAAAGGAGCAAGGGAGCGACCATCTACAGTGCTTGTAATGACACGGTCCCTGTAGCATTCATTTAGTGAAAACTACGACAATTCAAGATAATCTTTAGAATTTCAAGCCAATTTCAGTGTCTGATAATGACCACCCCCCCCCCCCTCATTACTCAACATTTGAGCGGGAGAAGCAATTAAACCCCATTACTAGTATTCAGCCTGTGAAAACAAAGAAATCACTGCATTACTGTTCACGAAAGATCGTTCAATTTCTCACTGGTGCTCCGCATCTAAATTCAAGTTTCCTTCTATAAATATAGGGCCTTTTTGATCAGTCAAACCACGAATCAATTCATTGAACACATTGTCACCCTTCAATGCTACCACCTTCACTAAAATTATTATATCTCAGTAAATAATTAAGGTACGTGCAGCCACCAATTTTAGATTTTTGCTTTCCAATAGATGACTATGTGGTGAATATGTGAGAAAATTGGAAGATGAAGTGCAGGTATTAAAATTTTGAAAAATCTGATGATTTGGCATGTAAACTAACTAAGTTAGTAGTCTAATAAAGTCAAAGAACTATATATATAAGAGTGACAAAGGACAAAAAAGATTTTACTGAGCTTTCAGTTCACCCCTTAACCGCCGGTGCCGATTATATTATATTAAAAAAACCAACCAACCAGCTTTTGAACGTGTAAAAGAAAAAAAGGGACACCAATCAGCAATATATGAAAATAGTTAACCTCCATTTGGTCAAATCTGAATAATTTTCAGTCTCAGCGAGACACATCTTCAAGTGGGTGAAAATGCGAATTAAAAAATTTGGCGGTTAAATGGTTAAACAATTGTCAATCTTTAGTAAACTTTAAACATTAACAGTTAGGCTTTGACAGAGCAGCTCTGACTAATTCCCTAATACATTCGTGCTAATTAAATAATTTTCTAGAACTGGTTTTGATTTGTATGTGCGTAGTTTTAAATGATCAGCATTTAACATGCTGCTTCAAAGTGAATCATAATTTGCTAAAATAATTGTTTTTAAAAGATGAATGGTTTTATGTCTGCATAAAGTAGGCCCTACCATGATTGTTCCAAATTTTGATTTTGGTAAGAAGAAATGTATCCAAAGTTTTCTAATTAATTTGCCCAGGTTTGAAATTTGTTAATTGAGATGTAGGCCTAGGCCTATGAGTCAATATGCGCCTTTTTTTCATACTGTCTATCCCAGTAGGCATATAACATAATTGTAGCCAGTATTTGGCTGAGTGTGTTAAAAGATCAAAAGTTGGATATAGCCCCAACTCTGTTCTAACTGCATTGCTAGATTTCTTGAGAACTCCCAGGATTTATCCACAAAATTTTGTTTGTATTTTTTCTAAAGGTAGTTTTCCACAAAGATCTAACAGGTTTCTTTCATTCAAGTAGCTAGGCCTACTTAACCCTTGTCCTGCTACGCCCTAGGCCTATAGCCTACGGTTTCAAGCAGATTTTAACCCTTTCAATCCTGAATCTTCATCCACTACAAGCCGCGAATTGCTGTCGCAATTCTCGACTTGCAGTGGATGAAGATGACTTGATGTGGTTTAAAAATTAAAGAAAATTACCACATATTGGTAAACCAGTTTCATGGAAATTTTCGTTCTGAAACCCTAAGTTGTAGGAAAATTAAGTATATTTTCAGGGATGTAAAATGATGCTTTAATGCATCGTGGGGGCTCAAAGGGTTAAATCAAATAATATGTCACTGAAATTGATAAAATAGTTTGGGGTACATGCTGAGTTAGTTAAATAATTCTTTTGGAAAATGTATATTTTAAGAAAAAAAAATTTTTTTTGCGTCAGCAGTTCCAGCTTCGATTAAATGAAAAGGGCTAATTAAAGGGACATGCCCAGGTTTAAAGTCATAAAAAAATCGGTGATTTTATTTTATGACTCCAAACTTCAGAGCCATATCTGATTATAGGTAATATAAAAGTGTTAAATAGTTTTAATGCTGTAGGTACTGATTATTTCTTTTGAGCTTTTAGAGCTTTTTGAGCTTGACATAAAAGATGTTCCACCGCGCTTTCGTAAAAGATCCACTTATTGTGAATATAATACTTGAGTAGACCCTACATGTAGGATAGAGTGTAGCAGAGATAATAATGATAAGAGCCACCTGGTGAATACCACACACATAATTTCCCAGGGTTGGATGAAAACTTTAACGTTACCATGAACTCAAGTGTAATGTAGACTATGTACAATTGCTATTGGTCCGTGTACAGTACATACTGTTATAGTTTTATACTCTACTTATTTGTATATTATTATCAGGTGATTATTATTTTCAGATGGAATTGACTATAAACTAGTCGGAAATATTATCAAGAATCACAAACTTCATGCTCCCGTAACTTTCGGTATCTGTGTCGACCTACCATTGACCTGATTACAAACTAGGTCACGGTCATCGCAGTGCATTGTCGGAGCGATTGTCCTCTCGCATGTCTTTTGCCGGTTTGTCTCAGAAATAGCCGCTAACTTTTCCATTTAAAGATCTGATTTACAACTGACCGTACGACATCAACCAGATATTTCAAAATGGCAATTACAAAAGCACTTTCTACCAAATTTATGTGTCAAAGCAAGGTAAGTAAGGCTGTCAAATGATGCATTTATTCTTCAAGACTTCGCCGTTCCGCCTTCGGAATCGACAGAGCGAAGTTTTCATTGAAAATGAATCATTCTCACCATGCCAACTGCTCACTGAAATTGTGACACACTGGAAAAATTTATTGTCACACGTCTAACACTAACAGTGACGCAGTGACACTGACAGTCATTCAGTCAGAGTCAAACGTCCGGTGTGTTTCTTGTTGCCGTCATTTGACATTTGTCAATCATCAATGTCTTCACTGACTTCTTCACCAGTTGTAGGCTGGCCAAAATGGAAATTTACCCACATACAAAATAAACACCTTCAGTGTATAGAATTAGAAGTTAGAACTCAATGAGCTGATAACAAAACTTTTTGAATTTTTAGGATCGACTGGATAGACTATAGTAAAAGTCACTTTAAATCTGTCACTTTCGCGTTGCATGTTTTTCGCTCATTGCTCAAGCAATTTTCATCCGATTCTCATGAAATTTGACAAGCGTTAGTTTCTACTCTTACGGCACCTGCCCTGAAAATTTCAGGAAAAAATATTATGTAGTTTAAAAGTTAGACCATTTGACATGTAGTTTTTGCGAATTGTGACGCTCCTCTATAAACCCATTGAACGCTATCAGCTTGAATCACGAAATTCCACTACATGTCAAATGGTCTAACTTTTGAATTACTCATTCAAATTTCACGAAATTTTCAGGGTAGGCGCCGGAATAGTTGGAAAAAGTGCTTGCAAAATTTCATGGAAATTGATTTAGAATTGACTGAGAAATCAGCGAAAAACACCCAACGCTGGTGGAAGTTGACTGCAACTATATACAGTATACTCGCCGTCAAATTAACCAGAATCGCATGATTTTCGGCGATTTCTCCGTCAATTCTAAACCGATTTTCTTAAAATTTTCCAAAGGCCATTTTCTGTTCAAATCCTAACAGCCCTGAAAATTTCGTAAAATTATATAGCGTATTTCAAAAGTTAGACTATTTGACAATAATGAATTGAAATTACGACGTTCCTCTTTAAACCCATTAAGCTAATTTTGGAATTTTATTACATGGCAAATGGTCTAACTTTTGAAATATTAAACATTATTTTGCGAAATTTTTACCCCTGTTAGGATTTTAATTGAAAATGGCCTCTGCAAAATTTCAAGAAAATCGGTTTAGAATTGAGGGAGAAATCGCCGAAAATCATGGGATCCTGGTTGATCATTTTTAATTTGACTGCGAGTATAGTCTTCAAAATATTGATACTTTTATACCCGAAAAAGGGACCCCCTTACTGACGGGGTGGGAGTGGGGGTAAGCCCCATACTTGGGTCTTGGGAGCACTGGGGCCCCCATACTTGGGAGTAGTCTACTGGGGATGTGCCGCTGGACAGAGTGCTATTTTGAGCTTCCAGCTTCGGCACAGCCACAGGGTGTCTTTTTTCAGCATTCAGAATTGGCACAGGGTGCTTTTTTGAGCTTCCAACTCTGGCCCTGGGCACCCGATTCAGCATGTATTTTGCTGATTTCTCAGGCCATTATCAGCCAAACGCCATCACTTTTTTCTAGTCTCAGAGCAGATAGCCTCGAAATTTCATAAACAAATAATTGATTCTTAAAACTGTGCCACCGTTTTAAGAGTCAGCTGGTCTACCAGCCTCTTTTTCCCCTGCAGCCTGATACTCCACGTTGGAGGTGCTGCCGGAGTACAAAATTCTAATTCAACTAGGCTTAAGTCGTAAGACGTACACGTTTAAGGCCACACAAATTTATTTAATTGTTTTACCGAATCGCCGCCGGAAATTTTCGAAAATGGCAAAAAAAAAAAATTGAAATTTCGAAAATTTTATTTTTATTTTTTCCGCCGTCGTGGATTTATTCATTTCAAAGTTATAAAAAATGTAAAGTGTTTCTTTCTTACTGTGCCAATGCAATAAACAGTCATTACTTTCGTTGTAAGCAAAACTGACACGCTGCAGTCAGTCTGACACAACTCAACGTGCAGCCAGGTGCCGACATCAGGTGTGAAAAATAGAGCTCTGTGATACATTAAGGCTGACACTGTGCATGCTATAGTTCTGTTAATGTGTCACACACATTACACTCCAACTCGACCCGAAACACCTGGATTGATCGATAATACATTGCCAAATAAGAATTAAAAAACAAATGTTATGGATGACATGATTCTCATTGATATATTCAATGGTAAACAGGCAGTGTCAACTCTGGGCCGGTATCTTAGTTATATACCCAGCATTGAAGTTGAAGACAGCCACGCACACAGACGCTATCTGTATGCGCGTGAATGTTGTCGGCGCGAGACGTCGCGGCAGCGTTGTTCTAATGCTGGGCCACCGTCGTCAATGGTGACCTACGTTGGACCGGCATCGGTTTGGCGTCTAGTGGTGTCGTGTGCAAATCCGGTCTTACATCCAGATCTGACACACAGCGTCCTCTCTCAGTTTGTCCAGGGAAGTAGTCAAATAGAAAAACATGGTTTTTTCTCGACTTTAATAAGACTAATTTTTGTTAAACGAACCTGACCACAACGAACGAACCTGTATGCAAAATCGGCCGCCGTTTTAGCAAACGAAATATTTGTTGATATCAAGGACAGGAGAGTAAATTTTTTTGTTCAAGCCAGTTTATAGGGTACCCTACCAGAAAAACGGGGGGGGGGGGCGTTCATTAAGGGGGGGAGGTGCGTTTATTAGGGATAATACAGCATGTACAGTATGTCAGCGTTCGTAATTGGCCCAAACCTGGGAAACTCGTCGCTTTCTGTATTGTGGACTAATCTGAAAAAAAATTAAACACCTCTTTATCTGATTTTTTTTTTTTATTGCCGCCACCCGACAGCCCCAATGCAGAAAAAAATTGGTAAAACAATTAAATAAATTTGTGTGGCCTAATCGATGGAAAATTGACAAAAAACTAATGACTTGTAAATAAATGTTTGAAACAGGATATGTGAACATATAAATTATAACGACGTATATTGACATGTATATGGACATGTGTAATCCTTTAATTGGCAGTTTAATTATTTAGTGGGGGGCGTTAATTAAATTATACTCTCTGTGACATCCTTTACCAATGTTTACATCTAGTTGCAGGACATAGATATTTGTTTACATGTCATACACTGCACGTGTATGTAACACCACATGTACTCGCCAACAAATGTAGGCGTGCGCACGCATGTCTGTTACAATTGACCCTATAGGGGGGTGACACAATTGACCAATTGACAAGTGCCGCATACTTAGAGCTCAGTGCACGCGTACCGGGTCAGCGATGCATGCACATGTAGGCCTGCCGACTCCAAGCAGTCATCGCGTTGATCATCTGGCGTTGATCCGAAAATCTCCAATCGTGCCGTAATTACGCCACTCTTTTAGAACCTGTCAGGTCAAGAATGCGTGACATGAACTAATAGTAAAACAGATCCATCTTGACAAATCATTATTTCCACAGCAGACAACATGTTTAAACTACGGAAAAATATGCACTCGCCAAGCTGGGCGAGTTCATGGCCAGCCGAACTCGCCCGTTTTTTTTCCTACTCGCATTGGGGAGCGGGCGAGTGCCAATCATGCACACTGAAGTATATTGGTAGTAATTGCACCATAATTACCAATCAATGAAATTCAGTGTTAATTTCAAAATTGGGACAGGGTGTCTCTTTAGCCATAAGGCGAATTGCAACAGGGTCAGGTTTTGAACTTACCGAAGGCACACCCCTACCCATTTCTAAGGCGAGTAGCCCCTGGGCCCTCCCATAACTTGCGCCATCATGTGATATTTTCCTTGCTAGCATTGAAAAAGATATTGACACAACCGAAAGCTCTCAGACGGTTCATTTAAATTATTGTATACATCTCTCACGAATGCTGATCACAGTTATTTTGTTGAAAAAGTTATTGACACAACGCAAAGCTCTCAGACGGTTCATTTAAATTATTGTATACATCTCTCACGAATGCTGATCACAGTTATTTTGTTGAGAGCTGTCAAGTCTGTCCTTAGACCTAGTACTAGACATTTCCACCCCTGAACTAGTTGCCGTCAGCTACAATGTACATATAGGTTTTTTTTTAAACTAGTTCTGTATACTGCCAATTTAGTGAACATTGATGAATTTACACTAAGTGTGAATTTATACAATTATTGATAAGAAATTTGCATGGAAAGCAAGATTTGATTGATTTATTATAAATTTTCTGGTATGCTATTAAGATACATTAATACAGGTCCCCATTATGCATGGTTAAAGTACAAGAAAATGTAATAAAACTAGGTTTCAAGGCTATTCCATTTAAACATGGGGGGGGGGGTCAGAATAATTTTTTGACCTCCCCCCCCCCCCCCCCCACATTTTTAAATGTAATAGCCTTTATAATACTCATTGCGATTACCCTTGTGTTGGTATTAAGTTATACAATGCATTGACAAGCTAAATTTTTTAATAACCTGAATTGTGTCCCAAGCGTTACTAGTTCCTTAGAACTATTAGTTGATTTATAACCGTTTTACAAGTTTGTTTTATAACTTAAAGATGTATGTACATGTACATATGTTTTCTTCCTGGCAATTGTTTTATTCTTTAATTGCCTGGTAATGTTATATTGATTTTGCTAGGTATACTACAATATACTACAATTAATCAATAATTCATGATCTTGCTCACAGATCAGTGTATATGTTCCTTTAACATTTAAAAGTTAGTGTATGTAGTGCAGTGTTGTCACTAGACTTGAAAGTAGGAGGCAACAATGGGAAAGTAGCAGGCCAAGCCAAAATATTGTCCTCGAAATATAGGGCGCTAAGCGCCCTAACGAGACGCTACGAGACGCTAAGCGTCTCACGGGGAGAGTATGAGAGGGGGCACCCCCTCTCGTAGGTGGGGGTCCGGGGGGAATTTTGTAAATTGACGAAGCAAATGGTGGCTTCTCCTTCATTCTGGACTGTTATCTTATAACAAGATCACAAAGTTTGGCTACAATAAGTCTCCATGAATTACCCAAAACACATGACGTTGATCTAATGCTGGTTTAATGTTAACCCACAGTATACGACGCTGGATTCAATGTCCTGTGTTAGCTGGGTAGGTCTAGGCCCTATATGAATGGAAGACAGGCAAGTATGTAAGGGTGATTTGTGGCCTAACATGGCAAGCACCAAACGTTGGCCCAATGCTGTTCTGATGTTGGGCAACGTATGCGACGTTGGCCCAACATTAGACCAGCATTGGGTCAGCGTCCCGTGTTTGCTGGGTTATAAGTAGGCCTACTCATGCACTAGACCTATGTAATAATCATAATCATGCCGCATACTCATGCCGCTAAATATTGCGTCCAGCGTGGTATGCGACGTCCAACATTGGACATTTCAGTGACAGTCAGCGTCACGTGCTCACTGATAGTGTGCGTGTGCGCAAGTTCCCATGTCTGCCAACCCACGCTGACCCTGTGACGTGCAGTAGCTATCATGACTAAAATACCCTGACAAAATCATGACATATTGGCGATGATACTCGATTGGACATAACACATTTAGACGATTTATCAGTCCAATATTTGGTTTATTAGTATTAGCAGCATTGTAACGTTATTTGGGAATCAGCAGCTGGTTTTCTGCCATACTGCATTTAAAAGTTGTGGGCTTGTTTTGGATGATTGATAGCTGAACGGTCAACCTTCCCACTCTGCCTCTCTTCTAACAACACTAAATACTCATGTGAAACCAACACAGCGACAAGCAGCTCACAATTTGACAGCGTGGGAGTAATAGTCACATACTGGCTATTTCCACAGATCACAAAAATCGCGCTTGGTAGGCCTACTAGTCCAACGTTATTGATGGCAAAGAAGAAGCTTCAAAATAATGTCAAAATATTGCCGACCAAAACAGAAAAAGCTTGTCAAAAAGTTGCCGACCAAAACAGCAAAATAGCCGGCTTCAAATGACAACACTAGAAGTGGACTGTAAGAATGTTTTATGAAATATGCTGTTGATATTTCGTTTTAGAGAGTAAATAATTGCATGGAATTGCATAACTTTGACATATATCATCCTTAAAGTCATAATGTGTCCCAAGCATTACCGATATGCAGATTTTCAGCATCTGTAATTAAGCCCATATTATTGGATCCATTTTGGTTGTATTATAAAAAAAAAACATACTCCCTAAGTTCAGAAAAATTACCTCAAGGTGCATGAATAAACATTTTACATTTATCTCTTCTTACTATTTTTTCTTATTTAAAAAAATCACCAAATTATATTTTTGATTATATAAAATGTCATTTTTCCGACATAAAAATTTGAAAAATCATGTCAAAACCCCGTACATTGTCGATAAAACTACTTTTCATAGCACAGTATATGTAAATCAATTTTAATTAATTAACCAAAACACAGAAACACTTTTAACATGCAGTAGTATTTGGTAAAAATATACAGTTTATCCATAAAAATAGCATTGTATACATGAGATCAACATGCTGCCAGCTGCACAAATTTTCAATGTTAACATTATAATAAACAAATTTGGTAATTTCAGTGTCACTTACAATTAGAAATATAATTTTCGTCAATCTCATTGGTAGTCTTAATTTTTTACCCTACAGGCCCTATTGTCACAAATCAGCTTCATTTTTTTTAACTACACCTTATGTATGTACGTACACAGGTTTATGTACAATTTGTTCATTTGTATTCGCAAAAAAATTCTTAAAAAAAAACGAGGGGCATTTGACTGGGGGGCTATTGCCAGTATTGGTACGGGGGGCAATTGGCCAGGGGGCTGATGTCCGGGGGGCTTGTGTCCACAGGGGGCAGTTGTCCGGGGGCGTTTGTCCCGGGGGCAATTGGCCGGATACCACTCTTTCCCAGGGGTTGACAAATTCTTTTTGTGTTTGGTAGCCCGGATGACTTTCCAGACTACTGCCAGTACTGTACTACTTAGAATAGAGACAAAAATAGACAACTTCTGGGGGCCAACGAGAAAAGATGGTAGCCCCGGGCATGCGATTTGCAAGCCTTGCTTTCATTCCCAATAGAACTGATTTAATCAGCAAATCAATTGGATTAAAAACGACTATTGTTGTGATCAGGAGGCAAAGGGTTGATATAATGTATAGAAATATATCTGATAAATTAGGCTACTTCCTACTCAGTTTAACAGAAATTGGGGAAATTGGGACATTCACCAACTTCTTAAAAAATTGACTGAGACTAGATGAAGCACTGCTTATTATAACCCATGCAAATTTTTAATTGTTTACATTTTCTTAACCCTTAAGACATTTAAATTTTCAGTCACTTGGAAGTTGTGTCTCTCTACCGTGATCCACAACTTCAAGTGACTAAAAATTTGTGAAATTTTTTGTTCCAAAATTTTATAAGTGTTTCAAGATTGAAAGCATAATTTACTTTCAACAACTGGTGATACAGTGGCTAGTAAAAACACAGAATGTCTACTGTAGTCAACATCAGTGTGCTATGGATTAACATGACCCTAAAAAAAATTTAAACATCACAAATTGATTGTAGATCCGAATCGGTAAATAAAGTCAAATCAGTACAATGCCAGCGGGCAAACCGTTTTGTAAGAACAGTTGTGGGTGGCTCCCGAACCCCCCTCAACAACCCAACAAGTATCATTCTCTACTTCGTCACCCAGATTTATTTCTGGCATATCGCCTTCACACATTGACACAGTGGATAACACAGTGTGATAAGAAATATCAAGGAGGTGTCGCGATAACCATTGTCCTGCTGAAGTGCTCAAAACAACTTCCAAATTCTGAAGACTAAATTTGATACCAAACATTTGCAAATCTGTATTCCTAAATGACCCATTTCATTTCACATATCAGTGATTTTATCAACTAATAAAACAGACTAAAAATGACTATAATTGCGCTTAGCAGTTAATATTTATGAAAAAAATATTCGATTACCTCAGCATCTACAACAAATGACTTTTTTCATTTTTCACCCGTTTTGAACATTTTAATTTTTCGTTCAAACATGAAAGTTTAATGAAAGAAAAAATCAACTGCTAGTATGTTTTGATCCGAATTGTATATTTTGTTTGTAATTTTCACCCACTTGTCGCTGACATAGCGAGACACAAGTAACAACTTTCATGTGGGTGAAAGATGAAATTGAGTAGCTTAGCGCTTTTACTGTTAGCCCGCTAAGTTAATTAAAAAAAAAATTCAACTACTTGAGGTTTTGTCTCGCTACTGCGATCCACAACCTCAACTGGTTGAAACTTACTCATATTCGTCTAATTTGAGATCAAACGTTTTGCAAATCTTGATGTTTAAGCACACATTTTGTTCCCAATATCAGTGATTTGATCAACGAACAAAAAAAAGTTAAGATGTTAGCAGATGTTAACTCTTGCAGTGCAGAAACCGACTTTAGTCGTCAGAATCTAACGTATGTAGACGTCAGATTCTGATGACTAAAGTAGATCCCCGCACTGTAAATGTAAATATATTGTTAATGACCATAGACCCATAACATAGGTATTCAAATGAATCAGAAAGACCGAATTAAGACATTTATGACAATTTCAAATTGAAAAAAAAACTTGGGTCTTCATGGCTTACATGAAAAAAATTCAGCACTTTAGGGGTTAAGTGTTCCGATTTTGAACCGTCTTGTCAACCTGTATATGTACAAAATGTACTCAGAGATAATAACAGACAGGCAACATTACATACCTCAACATAAGTGCCTGACATTTCTCTCTGTGTGCCATAACCCTTTAACCACTGAGTGTTTTTCAATCGCAAAGTTGTGTCCAGCTACTGCGATCCACAACTTTAGGTGACTGAAAATTAACTTGGGTTGTGAAATTAAAAATCAAAACATGTGAGTGTGACAAATTTTAAGACTACCCTTTTATGAACTGTTTACAAATAACTAAAAGTTGTAATAAATGTGGTGATAAGAATTTGCCCCCAGTGGACATCAGCATTCTTATCATACCTCTAACTGCAGTGATAAAAGTCATGTCCGATCTAAGATTCTCATCAAATACCGACCCGGTACTACGCGTACAGTAATTGATGCAATGTCAGAATTTATATTTTTAGTGATGAGATTTAGCAGCTTGTACATGTATCTATATTAGTGAGGAATAAGCTCAGTATTAACCCTTGTCCTGCTAAATTAAATAATTTAAATTTTTAGCCACTTGGAGTTGTGTCTCGCCACCGCGACCCACAACTTCAAGTGGCTGAAAATTACACACATTTATTTAATTTGACACCAAAAATTTGCAAATCTTGATGTTAAAGCGCTCATTTAATTCCCAATAACAGCACTTGATTTAATCTAATAATAAAGCGGAATAAAAATGACTATAGAAAATGACTATGGTCGCAATCTGCAGGCAAAGGGTTAATTTAGACACCAGTATCCCTTTACATTCTAATCAATATGTGTCAGGGAGCATCTATTGAATAACATGGGAAAAAATGTTATTAAATACTCAGGTGATCAGGGGGTTAACCCTTTAATCCCTCACGATGCATTAAAGCATCATTTTACATCCCTGAAAATAGACTTAATTTTCCTACAACTAAGGGTTTTAGAACGAAAATTTCCATGAAACTGGTTTACCAATACGTGGTGTTTTTTTAAATTTTTAAACCACATCAAGTCATCTTCATCCACTACAAGTCGAGAATTGCGGCAGCTATTAGCGGCTTGTAGTGGATGAAGATGCCAATGGTAAACTCCGGCTTGAAAAGGTTAAAGCACCACATAGCCAACAATTTAATTTATACTCAGGAAGTTTTCTCATTGTCTGCTCCATTGTTATGGTTCACCTCGTCATATATCATCGGCATGTGAAATCTTAAGACATTTTTACAAGTTATATTATTTTTCTGCTGCATTTTTTTGACTTCGTGATAAAAGGGTAAAATGTGATTTTGGGGATCAAAAAGTGGGTCGTAATAAATGAATTTTACAGTAAACGACTTCTCAATAAGCAAAATTTAAATACATGTAATCCTGTGGGAAACGATCCGTTACAGAGAAAAACTTCATTATACCCATAAATAAGCTGTAAGCGTGTTCGTTATAGAGAGTCTCAACTGTATCTACAAATGTTAGGGATGTGACAAAATATTCTCTGAACTGATAGAGTTAAATGCTGTCATCTGGAATGCTTTTTAAAATATGTAAAAAGTTGCAGTCATGTGTAGTCATGACAGCCATGCATGTGTGAAATATGCTGGTGTGCAGAAAATAGCACTGGTACAGGGCTGGAAATAAGGTTCAAAATGTTGGGTGTCTTAAACTTTAAGACAGTATAACTTTAAGTTAAGAAGGGTATAACTTTAAGTTAAAGTCTGTATAGCTTGTTACCTGCCAGTGTGTGTAAAGGCCGAATATATGAGTTGTGATAAATAATGTGCTACTCTGACTATATTTATCCATCAAATTAATTATATATATATGCAAAACCACTTACATTATCAATTTTCTAAGCAACATAATTTGTGTGACATCATGGTGTAAAGATTTGGTTATTGGTGTGATAACATAATTGTCAGGGTGTGCAGAATAATGATGCACAAAGAGTTTGCTAGCGAAATGAAATGATCATCACTTTATTGTACTTAGAAAGTGTGACACAATGCCAATCCTTTTAGTTTAATTTAGTGCTTTAAGGATTAACCTTGGTACTGTTGAATTTTTTGTTTCTATTTTTTTTCATTCTGTTAAAGAATCACTGTTATTGGGGATGAAATATTATGTTTAAAAATTAGGATTTGTTTGGTCTCAAAATAAGCAAATATGAGTAATTTTCACCCGCTTGAAATTGATGGATCGCAGTAGAGAGACACAAATTCAGGTGGGTGAAAATTTAATTTTTTAAACTTGTGCACAGGTACAACTGTCGGTAACAAACTGGGTAATGACGCATTATTTTTAAGAGAAGCTTTTCCACGAATAGTAATTCTGTTGATCATGAAAACTTCCGTATTGCCAAACTCAACAATACTGCAAAATGATGGTTCCTTACAATCTGTTCATCTTTTTGTCAAGTTGAAAGGTTTGTTGTGCAGTATAATTATATGACTGAGTGAGCCTGGTGTATACAGTACTCGTGCCTGAACTTATAATTCAAGTTAACCTGCACAGATGACTGCACACCAGCACACATGTACGACGTTCTAGTGTGTGCATGGTCGCGCTAGGTCAGGTTTACATGCACAATATTGTTATATGTGCCTCAGTGTCACACATCTCTGCCATCTTCAACTCTTTGAGCCCTACAAGCCGATTTTTATATGACACCATTAATAGACTGAGAGCTGCTCACAGCGGCTCTGTGCATCACAAGAAATACACTAAGACTGAAAAGTATTCTGTCCAAGCAGTCAGATTTATCCAAAATATTCTGGACTACCCCTAGAGCACTGATATTAACTGCAATATTCTTTGTGTTTAGATTAGAACTCATGTCCTACTTTTTCTACACATAGATAGTAAAAAACATTAAGCAAATATCCAAGGTAATTCTGCTTTTAAAGAACTTTGTGGATCGTGTATCGAGACAAAGCTTCAAAATACTGTTGAAAAAAATTAAAAATATAATTTAAAAGCTTTGAGGTTAAACTGTTTCCGCTTCATTTGAAAACCTATGTTATGGGTCTACGGCCATAAATATTTTAACCCTTTCAATGCGGGGATCATAGAATCTGATGTCTACAGACGTCTCGAAGATGCTCCCCACGCTGAAAGGGTTCAGGTAAAAATAGTGTATTTGCAGATACAGATCAAGATAGCTGAGCTCGATTATCCAGAATTGATAATCATTTATTTGTTCATCTACAGTAGATGTTTTTACTAAGCATAAACTTCAGTGTAGGCCGAATTTGCAGGAATGTTTTAGGTGGAAGGGGGGGGGAAGAGGCCAATAGAATTTTTTTTCAATTTAAGACGTTTTCATTTTGTTTTTTTATTCGGAATGACAGCCAAATATAGAAAACATTTCAGGTCTTCATTGCAACAAGGGGGGATCTTTGGTACTGAGTGGGTGGACCGGATAACAACCCCCTTCTCCCCCCCCCCCTTTTAATTTTCGCGAGGAGGAGAATTTCGCTACTAAAGAAAAATGAAAATTAGCGGATTCTAAACTTTGTGAAAAGTCCCAAAATCATAAATTCGCAAAAAATTTAACACGTGAAAATTACCAGATCTACAGTATTGCAATTGTGTAACTCAAATGTGAAGGCCTGGTATTTAAAATGTATTGATCAACTGTTTCGAAGATGTACAGAGATGATAGCAGAAGTCTCGTACAATCCTATGATATAATACAGTCTTTCCCATTAAGCTCAAAATTTCACTGGACAGTAGGTCCTGTAAATTTGAAACTTTCACCGGACCAAAACAAATTTCACCAGACAGTAGGTGGTTAATAGTCCATTCTTACATACCAAAAAAAAAAACCTGATCAATAATAATAACCAGATTGTAGGGCTGATGAGGTTGACTATTTTGAAGGACCTACCTCTGTTTTACCGAACATGTCCACTCGGTCCGACGTTATTGAGATAGACTGATAAAAGGTACTAAATATTATAATATACTTTTATAATATACTTTTCTTGTTTCAGAACCTGATTTCTGCTGCCTCCATTCTGAGGAGACACAATAGCACATCAACAGTGAGTGATTGAACCTCTTTACTCGAAGACATTTTCATTACTTTTAAAGTTAATAATTTCCACTTGGAATTACATGTATCAGAGTACCTCTCCAGTTTTTTTTACTAAACATTTCTTCACAGGCATTAAAAAAATTGCAATTTAAGTAAGAAATATATGCAGTGATATGAGGTTTGAGTGAATGTAGAGATACCCTGGTATGTATATTTCGAGTGCCATTTTATTCAGTATTACATGACGATGATGTTGTGAAAACTATTATGCCAATTCTGCCCATTTGTTTTTTAAATTTAAATTTGATTAGCCAAATACTTATACATTAAGGATTTCAACTTTAGCTATAAGCTAAAAATCACTTGATAAATTAATTTTCAAACATTTATGTTTTCTGTATTTACTCCTTAGAAAGAATGTAGGTCTGGTTACATGTTGTACACAAGCACTTTGTATTTTATTAAATTATTACTAGTTGAATACAGGGTTCGTAATAAGGGCTTCTTTTTCTATATGGATCAGTTTTAGTGTTATATAGCTCTATATTGCTAATGACCTGCGACCACCAACTTTCTGTCTATCATGTCTAACGGCCTTAAAAATTTGGCACACAAAGGTTCTTAGATGGTGTACCTGGTAGATGTGCATTTTGGGGGTTATGATCTTTGACCTACATCTCTCGACCAAAATAGCTTAATGTTTTTAATATTGCTGATATCTGGCGAACTGTGCCAGATAATTAGACCATTACTATCAAACAATATGCGGTTTCAGGTAGGGATATCATATGCCCTGAAAAATGTCAACTTTATCAGATTCGAAATGGCCAACTACCGGCCATTTAATTCAATTTAATATGCCTGATATCTGGCAAGCCGTGCTAGATAGCTAGACCTACTATTAAACAAAATGTGCGAATGCACCAGAGAGCACCCAGTTTCAATGCCCCCTGACCCCCCTAGCATGCGAGCGCCGTCATGACCACTAGCCTTTTCAAATGACCCCCAAATTTATAGTGTCACAATTTTAACACTAGCATGTCATGAATTTCTTCATATTCTGTTTCTGGAAAATAATAGCATATCAAATTTCAATATCTATATAGTACCCTATAACATTGATTTTGTTTTGTTCTATCTGTACTGTTGTTTTTTATGTAGAATCTTAAAGAAGTTTTGGCAGCAATAATTCCTGAGCAGCAGAAAATTGTCAAAGAATTTCGCGGCAAACATGGGAACACCAAGGTTGGAGAGGTCACAGTTGACATGGTAAATACTCAGTATCTCAAAACTCATACTTACTCTTTGGTGTGAGATTTTTTTCAGGTTTTTATAGTAAAGAAACACTGCTTCTCAGACACTGTTCCTTTAACTCTTTACTATGTTACAGTGCGAGAATCTACTTTCAACGTCAGAATCTGACACGTGATGTCTACAGATGTCAGATTCAGACATCTAAAGTCAATCCCCGCACTGAAAGAGTAAAAAAATAATAATAGCTGAAGACCCATAGCATTAGATATTCAAAGACAGCGGAAAGAACTAACTAAAACATTTATGATTATGTCAAATTGAAAAAAACCCTTGTGCTGCTAGCACCAGATTTATACGTGTTCAAGACCAAATGAAATATGACTAACATTGGTGACATAGTTTTGTGGTAGATGCTTATTCAACTATATGACTATATTTGTTTTTAGCTTGTTTTATTAGTCATCAAATCACTATTATTGGGAATGAAACGTGTGTTTGAGCGTCAAGATTTTCAAATGTTTTTTGTTTCAAATTGAACAAATATGAGTAATTTTCACCCACTTGAAGTTGTGGGTTGTGGTACTGAGACATAACTTTAACCCTTACAGCGCGGGGATCGACTTTGTCTACAGACAGACGTCAGATTCTGATGACTAAAGTCGATAGACGTCAGATTCTGACGACTAAAGTCGATCCCTGCGCTGGAAAAGTGAAAAATATTTGTAATGGCCGTATACCCATATCATAGGTATTCAAATTAATCGGAAAGAGCTAACTCAGACATTTATGATGATTTCAAGGTGAAAGAAACCCTTTGGTTGCGATGTTTTTTTACAAATTAATTCAGCGTTTAAAGGGTTAAGTGTGTGAAAATAGTATCATTTGTGTATTTAACCAATCGCCTTTGTTTTTGGCAGATGTACGGTGGGATGAGAGGTATCAAGGGCCTCGTAACAGAAACATCCGTTCTGGACCCTGATGAGGGAATCCGCTTTCGTGGTCACAGCATCCCTGACTGTCAACAAGTGTTACCTAAAGCCCCCGGCGGTGAGGAGCCTCTTCCCGAGGGCCTGTTTTGGCTGCTGGCCACAGGGAATATCCCCACCAACGACCAGGTCAGTGCATGAGCCGCGTGGCCTTCTGTGGTTACAAATGTGCAGGACACGTAAGTTAACTCTTTGAGCCCCACGAGCCGCTCAGAGCGTCTTTTATATGACATCACATATGGACTAAGAGCCACCTTGTGCGTCACAAAAAATCAACCAAAACTGAAAAGTACTCTGTCCGAGCAGTCAGATTTTTACATTAGTATTCAGGACTTATAGTTAATTTCAAACTGTGTGCACATGGTCAATAATCACGCTGGCTTTCATTCCAGAACATAAAAATTCGCATTAACTTGATGAGAGAGTCCAACTTCAATGTCGTACAGAAGAACCATTATTCGTTCTTTAGTATTAGAACTTGTCGAAGTTGGTCTGGACCCATTTTTACAACAAAAGGCGAGAATTCTTTGATTAATTGGTTCTCAGGACCCCAGTGTCACAATAATTATGGAAAATCAATAAAAAAATAATAAATTGAAATTTTGTCCTTTATTTTATTATACCACCAACCCGCTATTTATCGATATAAACTGATATACATGTAGGCACCTACATATATTGAAATAATAATGTAAATTATGCCCATTTTTTTAAAAATTATATAAGTTGAAGTGTTTTTTGTTTAAGTTTAGCATTAAAAATTAAAATAGAAAAGGTTTTTATTTTCCAAGCGCCTGCTCAGAATCTTGAATCAAAATTCTTGAAAAACAATTAATCAAAAAAACTATGGCCTAAGGCTCTTCCAGTTATACTTATAATTTGGTTGAATGTTGTTCTATACAGGTGAAGGCGATATCTAAAGAGTGGGCTAACAGGGCTGACCTGCCTGGTCATGTGGTCACGATGCTCAATAACTTCCCCAGTAACCTGCATCCCATGGCTCAGTTCAGCGCAGCCATCACAGCCTGTAACAGCGAGAGCAAGTACGCCAAGGCCTACTCTGACGGAGCACACAAATCTACATACTGGGAGGTAGGACTAACATTTAAAAACCAAATAGAAAGTCATTGACCCTTTAAGCCCTCACGATGCATTAAAGCATCATTTTACATCCCTGAATTAATTTTCCTAAAACTGAGGGTTTTCGACCGAAAATTTCCATGAAACTTGTTTAACACTACGTGGTAATTTTCTTTAATTTTTAAACCACATCAAGTCATCTTCATTCACTACAAGTCGAGAATTGCGGCAGCAATTCGCGGCTTGTAGTGGATGATGATGACTATGGTAAATTCAGGATTGAAAGGGTTAAAATAGATAAAATAGTTTGAGGAGGCTGTAATCAAATGGTGCAATTTGGAAGTCTACTTTTCAAGATTAGAGATCTTTTTCTTTATTTGAAGCTTGAAATTAACTCTTTTGAAGCTGAAATTGCCAGCTTTAAATGATGAAAAATACTTACAGTCTATGACACAATTATCTGGAGCACATGCTTTTCGTCGATTTCTCTGTCAATTTCAATTTCTCCTTAAAATAGTTAAAGTCTATTTCTCCATCAATCCTGAAATAATTAAATTCTGAAGTGATTTTCTTGAAATTTTGTACAGGACAATTCCAAGTCATGTCCTAACATCGGTAAAAAATTTATGCAGAATTGCAAAAGTTAGACCATTTGACATGTAGTAAATTGAAAATATGACAATCCTCTATAAACCCATCACACTAATTCTGAAATTTTATTACATGTCGATTAGTCTATTTTTTGAAATATTGAATATAATTTCGCGAAATTTTTACCGATGTTAGGTTTTAAAAAGTTTACAAATGACATCCAATCTTTATTACTGTTACTTGTCACAGTTGTTCGAGTTTCATTTATTATCTAAACTTGAACCTTGAAGTGGTTCTGATTCTGATACAAAGTAGAAAAAAATATAATTTGTTGTAATTTTGTCCACTCGCAAAGAATCCACATTTTAATTGACAACTTATATTGTCAATTTTTTACAATATAAATTTTTAATTGCTGATTTTTTTCATGACATTCAGTATTATTCTATTAGTCATTTTTAAATCACATATATTTCCTTTAAACTTTATATAGAGATTGACCTGTGAAAACGTATAATGTATGTTTTGTTTTGTTGTAGCATATTTACGAGGACAGTATGGACTTGATTGCCAAGTTGCCGACAATGGCTGCCATCATCTATCGTAACCTGTACAGAGACGGTACCAGCGTCTGTGCCATCGACCCTGACAAAGATTGGTCTCATAACTTCACATCTATGCTCGGATACGACGACACAAACTTCACAGAACTCATGAGACTCTACCTCACCATTCACAGGTATGTCACGTGTGTGTGTGTGTGAAATAAGGCGAGCGATCAGCTTCAAAGGAAAATGTTACCTTTCTAACGCTTTCTGATTTACAAGTTTTAACACTTACAGCGCGGGGATCGATTTTAGTTGTCAGAATCTGACGTCTGTAGACATCAGATTCTAAAAATTTCTAATGGCCATAGACCCTTAACATAGATATTCTAATGAAGCGGGAGAGCTAACCAAGACATTTATGCTGATTTCAAATTGAAAAAACCCTTTGTTCTCCATAGTTGGTACAAAAATAATTTAGCGTTGTAATGTTTAAAGTGCGGAATTAGTTTTGCATACAGGTTTTGGGTTTTTATCCCCCGCCCGTAGGGGAAGGGGGATTTTAGTCGCGCCCTGATTCTGTCCGGCGTCACGTTTTCTTGTGGGCGCAAAAACTACTGGTCAAATCTTTTTGAAATTTTAACATGATATTCGTAGCAACATGGGGATGTGCGAGTGATTTTTTAGAGATGCTACCAAAATTCAAAATGGCCGCCAAAGGGCAGCTCTAAAATTTTTTGTGGGTGCAAAAACTCTAAAACTTAAAGTCCGAAATTATTCAAATTTTGCTATCACATTCCCCATGATATGGAGATGTGCAGGTGACTTTTTCAAGGTTTTACTGAAATTCAAAATGGCCGCCACAGATCAACTTAAATTTTTTGGGGGGTGTGAAAACTCAAAAAATTTGTTTGGTCAATTTTAACATCACATTCCCAGCAACATGGGGATGTGCAAGTGATTTTTTAAAGATGCTACCAAATTTCAAAATGGCCGCCAGAGGTCAACTCCAAAATTTTTTGTGGGCGCAAAAACTACAAAACTTAAGGAAAGAAATTATTCAAATTTTACTATCACATTTCCCACAATATGGAGATGTGCAAGTGATTTTTTCAAGGTTTTAATGAAATTCAAAATGGCCGCCATGGATGAACTTCATATTTTCTTGTGGGCGCTAAAACTGAAAAATTGAAATCGTAATAATTCACATTGTACAATCATATTACCCACCATCTGGAAATGTGCATGTGATTTTACTGAAATTTAAAATGGCCACCACAAATCAACTTTTTAAATATTAGTGACCGCAAAAATCTAACCTAATTTATGGCGGGGGATGATATAGGACTTCAGTCCTCTTGTTTCAATTTGAAATCATCATATATGTCTAAGTTAGCTCTTTCTGCTTCATTTGAATACAGGTCGATGTTATGGGTCTACGGCTATTATAAATATGTTTACTCTTGCAGCATGATGATGGACTTTAGACGTACAGACGTCAGATTCTAAAGTAGATCCCCGCACTGTAAGGGTTGAACCATTCTGGAATTGCTAACGCAATTTCCAGCTTCAAATGACGAAAAATATTTAATTTATTGAAAATATTCATCTTCCAAGTTCGATTATTTGATTGAACGAGCGTGTACCAGAATCGGTTTTATCCATTTGACACAAATTTTTAGTGAATTAAAATAGCTTTTCATTAAATTACTTGGTCTGATCGTTATAATTACTTCCGTAAAGTTGTTGGGCAATGCCAAATATAGGCAAGACTCTGCACGATACACAGGAAACTTTCAGTTGCCCACGTAAATAAATGGATGTATTTGGCAGGATATTTGACAGGCAACTGAGAGCCCAAATGTCATCATATCCATACTGTAACTGAATTGCTACCACAATTTCCACCTCGCAGTGAATTAAAATGACCCAATCACTAGCAAGAGACGGGCGGGGGCCCTGGAGTAGTGGTTAGCACCGCTGCCTTTCACGCTAGAGTTCTAGGTTCAGTTCCTGGGCTCGACAGTTTGAAAGAAACAATAATGTTTCTTCCCCATCCACTTGTAAAAGTCAGTATTGTGGGGAGCCTCCGTGACCGAGAGGTAGCATGCTCGGCCTCAGACCGCCAGGGCTCAAATTTCGAATCCTGTGTCTGGAGGACAGTGTCATCTCATTCATCTCCCCATCCTCAGGAGGTTCTCCTGGCCCAGTTTAGCCTATATGTGCACCAATATGGCCTAAAGCCCGATTCATTTCATTTTCACTAGCAAGAGACATATAGCGGTATCAGCCTATATCACACGTGTGCCGTTGCTCTAATGACAATGAGATGACAGTTCTATAAAGGCACAGCTTTAGCCTTACGTGACAGTTCTAAAAAGCCTATCTATTTGATGTTGGGATAAAATACGAACGTTTTTCACTTGTTCGTGCTGCCAGATATATTGTCAGATTTACCATGTACACGAATTTAAATATATGCTATTATTACTGTTTTATATTATATAAGTAAATGAATGATACGAGTTATATAGATATCATTATATTATTTAAATAGATGTATATATGGATGTATGTTTTTTAATGTTAATGTATGAGGGCCCCACAGCGGATGAGCTATTCTCAGTGGGTTGGTACATACATGCATTTATGTTTTCAATTTTATTATTATTATTATTATTATTATTATTATGGACAACACACACCTTACTCATTAACCCTTTCAAGCCGAAGTTTACCATAGTCATCTTCATCCACCACAAGTCGCGAATTGCTGTCGCAATTCTCGACTTGTAGTGGATGAAAATGATTTGATGTGAGTGAAAAATTGAAGAAAATTGCCACCTATTGGTAAACCAGTTTCATGGAAATTTTCATGCTAAAACCCTTTGTTGTACATAGAAAATTAAGTCTATTTTCAAGGATGTAAAATGATGCTTGAATGCATCGTGAGGGCTTAAAGGGTTAATGGAGTGATGTAGTATCCCATATCGCACTCAAACGAACACAAGTCTTTATATCTAAAGAATAAAATCTTGAAGAATAAATGATTGTCCCCATGTAATTATATGGGTTGTCAATAGTAAATCAATAGTGTAATAGAATATTAACGCCACATACAATGTTTTTACTGTCTGATTAGAAAAAAGCACATAGGGGTTTTCATACAACTCTTAACCCTTGGAGCACTGGTGTCAACTACAGTAGACATTTTGTGTTTTTATAAGCACCTGTATAACCCCTGATAATCAGTTGTTAAAAGTAAAATATGCCTTCAATCTTGAATAACTTGATATATATTGGGACCTAAATTTCACAAATAGCATACATTTTCAGTCACTTGAAGTTGTGTATCGCGGTAGCGAGACACAACTTCAAGTGACTGAAAATTTAAATTAAATAGCTCAGTGGTCTAAAGGTTAAATCATCTAATCATCTAAGTGGTATTCTATGTCATGTCATGACATAATTTAACCACCAGCATGACCATTAACCCTTATCTGCTGATCACGACTATTGTAGTTTTTAACCTTTTAAGTCGTCACGATGCAATAAAGCATCATTTTACATCCATGTAAATAGACTTAATTTTCCAACAAATAAGGGTTTTTATAATGATACTTTCCTTGAAACTGGTTTATCAATACATTACAATTTTCTTCAATTTTTAAGCCACATCAAATCATATTCATCCACTACAAGTTGAGAATTGCGACAGCTATTTGCGGCTTGTAGTGGATGAAGATGACAATGATAAATTCAGGTTTGAAAGGGTTAATCCTTAAAACGCTGAATTATTTTGTATAAACCATGGAAACCAAAGTGTTTTTTCAATTTGAAATAATCATAATTATCTTAGTTATCTCTTTTCGATTCATTTGAATACCTATGTTATGGGTCTACGGCCATTATAAATATTTTTATTCTTACAGCGTGGGGGATTGACTTTAGACTTCAGAATCTGACGTCTCTGACTATCCCAGCGCTGTAAGGGAATCTGTTTTTTTTATTCGACCAAATCACTGTTATTTGGAATGAAATGTGTGCCTGAGATTTTAAAATATTTGTGGTCAAATAAAACAAATATGATTAATTTTCAGCCAATTGAAGTTGTGGGTCGCGGTAGCGAGACACTACTTCAAGTGGGTGAAAATTTAAAATAAATTAGCTTAGCGCATAAAGGGTTAAGTTACTTCAGGTTAATACCATTTTCATTGTGATTTCTCTGTTCTTGGGGATGTAGCAAAGTTGAAAAAATTCCAAACATCAAAAAAAAATTTAGAAGTGGGTGGATGAGTCCAGGGCCATTTTGGATAAAAAATTGGAAAACCTATAAAATCTACATAAATCGTGTCGAAGATTGGTTTCCAAAAAAAAAATTGGGGGGTGGGTGATTGTTTAGCTCTATCCAAATATTTTTTTTGATGTCTGGAACTTTTTTAACTTTGCAAGGCCCCTTCGTGACCATGAAGGAAGTAACGTGAGCGCACATACGTGTCATCTTGTAGGTGGTGCTTTATTGTACCTGTGCTTATCATTGTGATTTCTCTGTTTTTAGTGACCATGAAGGAGGTACATGTAATGTGAACGCACATACGTGTCATCTTGTAGACCTGTAGTGCTTTATTGTACCTGTGCTTATCATTGTGGTTTCTCTGTTTTTAGTGACCATGAAGGAGGTAACGTGAGCGCACATACGTGTCATCTTGTAGGTAGTGCTTTATCGGACCCGTACCTATCCTTTGCAGCAGGAATGAATGGCCTAGCTGGTCCTCTTCATGGCTTAGCTAATCAGGTATTCACATTCAACCTTACCACTGATGAAATATTTTCTAGCTTTCTTTAGGGATGATAGTTCATTTTGAGAGTAAAAGATACATTTATTAATAGGCATTATAAATCATCTACCTTATTTATTCTAATAAACGCCCATATTCCAATGGATTTGAAAATAAAATCCACTATCATGTACACTATGATAATTAAAAAAACTAATCTAATAAGCGCCTATCCGCACTGTAGTCTTAGGGGGTATTCTAATTAACGCCCCAGGAATTTATTAGAATAAATACAGTATATATTGTCTTTCAACAAGAGGAAAGATATTTAATATTCAAGAATGGTTGATAATGATTATTCCTGGCTCATGATTTATTAAATTATCGGACCAATGAGCTATAAAATATAAATTTTCAATCACTTGAAGTTGTGTCTCGCTACCGCGATCCACAACTTCAAGTGACTGAAAATGTGTGTTATTTGTGAAATTTACTTCCCAACATATATCAGTGTTTCAACATTGAAAAGAGTATTTTACTTTTAACAACTGATTACACAAGTGCTAATAGAAACACAGAATGGCTACTGTAGTCAACATCAGTGTTCTAAGGGTTAAATGTATTGTGGAGAAATACAGGACTTGCCCTGAGACAATCTTTGTGAGCTTGCTTCTATGCTGCTGAATTGTTTCTTTCTATTTCTCATTCAATTTCACACTTTAAATGACAAAAAATATTTATGAAAAATAGACCTCCAATATTGAATTATTGCCTTAACATGTACCTCAAGTCACCTGATTTTCACAGAGTTCTCTCGATTTTCCACCTATTATTTTTTCAGAATTGCCTAATTTTCCGCATTTCACTCTTACTTCAAACTTATATTAAAATCACTATTTTTATTGGCTGTGCAGTCATAAATTTCAAATAAAAGTCACTCAAAAGGCCACCAATTGGTTATATTATCAAATTTAGTGATATTTCTATTGATCCAAAACATCTTGAAACTGTATATATACGGGCCTGGCAGCACGAGGGTTAAGACAAATCAGGGCTCGAAATTAGCCCCGTCCGAGAGGACCAACAATCTGGCAAGGACGAGTTAAGTTTCACTGAACTTGTCCTACCGGACGAGTGTCCCAGCTTGACAATTATTAGGAAGGACAAGTGATATGATTGGGAAGGACTAGTCAATTTTTCAGCCAGTTGTCTGACTGGACAAGTGGAAATTAGTCTAATTTTGAGCATCATATTGTTTGAGGCAAACAGCAGTAACTGTTTTACTTTTGCCCCTTTTCCTGCTAGGCATATATATGGTTCGTCCTTATACTTTAGCATTGTAAGAGTTGAATACCAAAGGAAGTGTCAGTGAAAATGATTGTTTTTGTTAGGTTTTCAGTAAGTCATGTTGACTGCTATTTTTCAGGGATGTGAGAGCTCTCCACAAATTCAGATAAATTTATGTTTTTTTCACTGGCCAAAAAATGAGAAAGAATGCTCTGAATGCGTCATCATGACATCGTGCTATGTTACTTGTATTTCAGGAGGTTCTGGTTTTCCTGACTAAAGTGAAGGGTGACATTGAGGACAATTACACAGAAGACGACCTGAAGCAATACGTCTGGGATCAATTACAATCCGGCCAGGTATGGTTTCATGGAGATAAACATTTGTTAGATTCAACATTTGCATGAAAATTAACCCGTTATGCGTGACTATTATCATTTTTGATCTGTTCTATTAGCCGTTTAGTTATTGGGAATGAAATGTGTGTTTAAACATACAAGATTGGCAAATGTTGGGTGCAAGTTGTTGAAAATTAAAAGTTATTGTAGGTGAAATGATCCATCAACGTTGTGATACAGCCATTTTGAATAACCCTCATGGTTCCCACGTGTCCTTGAAAACGGGAAAGGTCCTGGAATATGAAAAAAATTCAGGCCTTGGAAAAGTCCTTCCTTTTTGTGAAAACATAAATAAACGAGGAAAAATTATTGATTTTGATCAACCTGTGAAGTTTTGTTGTTGATATTGAGAAAATGCCATAGAGCGGCCACAGCTACAGGTCGTACGCCCAATATCGCGAACCACTTTTTTTGCCATTTAAAACATATTTACTGGCCAAAATTGATATATTTTTATTCTTTCATTCAACTCATTAAAAAGTCTAGCGATTTCCAGCTAAAATTTTTGATTGAAAAATGTTTACTTGCGTAATCCTTTCTTTTTTATGTATAAAGATATTCCTGAATTTCACGTAATATCGTCCTCCGCTCTAATGATGAATGACTTGCACCTGTCATCATACATGACAAAGAAGGGATCAGGCGATGTAAAGTATTTTTTGGCAAAAAAATGTCAGCAACTTGAAAAGTTGAATGTAGTTGGAAAAAAAAATTACATGTAGTCAGCAAGTTTTTTTTGAATTGGCAAAAAACGTGGTTCACATATTGGGCATATGATCTATAGTGATTAATTGAAAGAAAAAGCTACGCCTAAATAACGATGTGTTTTGGGAATGAATTTAGGCTATTTCATCAATATAAAGTCAAAAGCCAAATAGCAATAAACAATGTACATGTAGCCCTACATTTCATATTTTCTAGAATATTCAGGGTTCGACACTAACGGTTGCCCGGGGGAACTGATTGCAGGTGGGGGCAAGTAAAAAAGTACATACAGTGGACCCCTGGGCAATAGCTTCAATTTGCAGCATTTTAAATTTCAACAACTGTCACAACAGAAACCACATGTCAGTGGCAAGTCGGGCAAGTGATAAATTGGGGGGGGGGGGGGGCAAGTACCCCAAGGCAAGAAGGTCCAATCAGTAATGTCCAGCCCTGATATTGTAATTTCACTGATTGCATTGTCTGAAATTTGATAAAAAAGTAATAAAACTCCAAAGTTAAGTATTTCATACCTTTTGGTCTAAACTTATTTTTGTAATTTTGACTCCTGTGCCTGGAGGGCAGTATCACCTCATTCATCTCGACATTCTCAAGAGGTTCTCTCGGCCCAGTTTAGCCTGTATGTGCACAAAGATGGCCTGAAACCATATTTCATTTTAATTTCTTTTGTTGCAGGTTGTACCAGGCTATGGACACGCTGTACTCAGAAAGACAGACCCCAGATATACCTGTCAGCGAGAGTTTGCCCAGAAACACCTGCCCAACGACCCCATGTTTAAACTGGTGTCTGACTTGTATAAAATTGTGCCAGACATTCTACTCGAACAAGGAAAAGCCAAGAACCCCTGGCCTAACGTGGATGCCCATAGCGGTGTCCTGCTGCAGGTATGTAATATCTTTCTGTAATCCTCAGCCTTTGTCCTGCTGGGTAAATGACAAAAAATATCAATATTTTTGAAAAATAAACATCTTATTCTAATAAACACCTTGGGCGTTAATTATAACACGAAAAGTAAACTGGTGTGATAATTCAAATCCCAAGCCTGCAAGATTAGTATAAATTTTTTTTTTTTTTTAAGTTTTTATTTGAAGAAACACAATTTATAACTACATTTTATTCTTTAAACAAAAAGAAAACACACTTAAATATATTTTTAAACAATCTCTCACCGACAGATTAAGTGTTGAAATGTTTTGATTAGACATAAAAAATTCACAATATGCTGCTCACGACAAGGCAGTCGTAAGCCTAATATGTCACTGACTGGCTGTTCATGTAATATGTCGCGTGATCCGTATATGGGCACTGGTTGAGCTTAAGATAGATAATCACTGATAATGATGAAAAGATGAGTTGTTCATTTTTTTGTTGATTTTTTCCCTGGACTGCCCAAGCAATACAAGTCCGTAGATAGTATTAACCTTTTCTGTGCGGGGATCTACTACAGAATCTGACGTCCATTGATGTCAGAATCTGACGTCTAAAGTCGATCCCCGCACTGAAAGAATTAAAAATTTATAATGTCCATAGACCCATAACATAGGTATTCAAATGAAGCGGAAAGAGCTAACCAAGACTTTTATGATAATTTCGAATTGAAAAAACTTTTGGTTTATATAAAAAAATGCAGTGCTTTAAAAGTTAATAGGAGACTGTCACTAACCTGCTGCCCATGTTTTATTTTCAGTACTTCAAGATGACAGAGATGAACTATTACACAGTACTGTTTGGAGTTTCCCGAGCCTTGGGCTGCCTGTCCTCTCTTATCTGGGATCGTGCCTTCGGCCTGCCCATCGAGCGCCCTAAATCACACAGTACAGAAGGCCTTATTAAAATGCTGAACAAATAACTGACAAAATTTGAAAATGATTGAAACTCACAGGTTCTCATTTGATTCTCAATGCTGGTGTTAACATCCAATGCATTTCCACCGTTATGCCAGCCAGCATCAGCTAAAAAACACTGTTTGACTGCAGACATTTCCACCGTTATACCAACCAGCATCAGCTATGGTTGACTGTAGAGCGCCTTCCTTGGCATCACAGTAAACACATGGCATTTGTATAACATTTGTACAAATATTTTGTGTTTGCTGGGATGCTGGTAAAATACAAATTATTGTCTGATTAATTAATTTGTTACTTGTGGTTTGTCTTGATCTAAAACTTTTTAAAAATGAGGTTGTGATCTTATTTCACTGGTAACACGGAAATGAGGTAATGGGGTAATTTCAATTCCCCAACACGAATTTGTTCTTTCACCACCAAGACTTACAACTGTGAGTGAGTGAAAATTAGTTTTCAGTTAAAAACTGAAATGTGTGAATTTATCTAAAGAAACCCATATTTACCTTCACAAAAAGCTGTTCAACAGCTTTGTTCATTGTTTAATCGGAAACTAATTTTGAGCAGAAAAACAGGTTCGTGTTTTAAAGAACATTAACATTATTTCAATGCCAATTTTCTTGGTATCGTGGTATGGAGGAAGGCTCAGATTTCACTGGACACTCTATTGATTTGAGATTAAATTATTTTAGGAAATTAGTTTTCCTTTAGACAGCAGTAGATGTAGTCTTTCTAGATACTAAGTGTGACATGCCATATTTATACATTTCCGGAACCTGAAGATCCATTAGGCTAGAGTTCGAGTCATCACAAACTGCAGCATAAACAAGCGTTTTTGTTATTTTTACCTGGCTTCATTTAAATCAGGTCTAGTTTAATGTACTATTTTTATGTGGTTTCTCAGTAATCTCAATAATTTTGAATTAACTAACCATCACAACTACATGTATAACCATCCACCTTTGAAATTGGCTGTTAAGGGCACAAATAAATGTGGTCAACGTATCAAAAAAATTAGTCATATACAGCTTATTTTCACTGGTTCCATTTCACCATTTTCAGCATAATAAATAAATGATTTTTTTATATCATCACAATGCATTGTATTTTACTTTGCTGATAGAATAATGGTCTGTGTTAGGAGGTGATAAAACAGCAAATGTATTGTTGAAAATATGTTATTCATGTTTCCAAGAATCACTAAAATAATACAGTACTAAATTATAATTTAGAACTATGTTGCAACCTTGTGCACATACTGATGTCCTGGATGTTAAAAAGCATTGTATGACAAGGCTATTTTGCCTTCTGAGCCTTTTGATCATTGGGACATCACTTAGTTCTAAGGTCAGTATAATTTATTATCTTTGCAGATTTATTTTTCCCGTGGCCCTAATATGTGGATTTATAATTCGGTGTTTGGTAAAATTTGGTGATTCATCTTAACACAACTCAAAATATAATGCTAGTACACTAGTGTGGCTCTCGGAATTACCTAATTAAAACATAAATGTTTTTCTGAGGAAAGGTAGTTTTTAGCGGTCATAATTAATTATTCACACACTGATCCACTATTTCACATGCGTGCGCCTTTTTGTGAATGTTGCATATCTTCATTTTAATGATGTGATGTATTGTTGAAAACATCTTTATTAACTTATATAATTTACTATTATCATTGTTAAAAGAGTATGACATATTTTCTGTCAGCTTTTGTGAATTAGCTTTACGTTAGTTGAGCAGTACATACTGTTACGGATGTCTTATGCAATAATACAAGTCTTCACTTGTTTTGTTTTCTTCTATTATATTTTCTATTAACACTATAAAAACATCTCTTCCACTTTTTTGTTCTCCATGGTTATATCCTGTTCTCAAAGGAATACTTTAGATGACAGTTATATTTATTTAAAACATATTTCTGAATTACATTTTCAGATAATATGTATCTGTTGACAGTTAAATTATAGATAACGTGTATAATGTATCGTTAGGAATTTGACTTGTTGATCTGTAGTCACAAAGGATTGCAAATTTGCACGTTTCAGTGCGACGTAGTTCTAGGTTATAAATGATTGTTAATAATAGCAATACTCACAATGATCTATTAGCACCATATGATGGAAAACATGTGGACTGTACACCATTCATTGCACAAGAAATGTTAGCGTTTGTAATTATTGTAAATATGTATTCTTGAGTCACCTGGAAATCTACTAACAAACCAACATTCCCGATCTCCTGTAATGAGTGTGACATGAAAACATCTGGAAATGGGAATAAACTAGGAATTTTCCAGATATTTACGGGCTTTGTGTTATTTATTATCACAATACTATTAGGCTTTAACCCTTTCAGCGCGTGGATCAACTTCAGTTATCAGAATCTGACGTCTAAAGACATCAGATTCCAGCGACTAAAGTTGATCCCCGCGCTGAAAGAGTAAAATTATTTCTAATGGCTGTAGACCCATAACATAGGTATTCAAATGCATCAGAAACAGCTAACTAAGACATTTAAGAAGATTTCAAATAGAAAAAATCCTTTGGTCTTCATGGGTTATGCAATGTAATTCAGCGTTGTAGAGGTTGGGCCACTTGTATTCTCATGCAGGCTAAACTGGGGTGATGATTCCGATGATGGTGTACTCTGGACACAGGATGCAAAATTTGATACATGATGGGCTGAGGCAGAGTATGCTGCTTCTCTGTCGGGGAGGCTCGTCACAATACTTTCGAATGACTGTATAAGAAACATTTTGTTTCATTAATCTTTTTTTTATCAAAATCACATTGAAATAAGAACGCTTATCACTTCACAATTTGTCCCCCTTTTTACAAATCAGGTTTTTAAGGCATCCTGTTTCTTATACTTTATTTATTTATCTCGCTATCCTGAGGTTGATGAAAGCCCCATTAATTCATGATCCATTGTCACTGTGCCGGGTAATTATAATAGATACAGTTTATAACCAGACTCTTGTGATCATTAAAACACTACCATCGCTTCCAGAAACATGTAGCATTGGTTTAATGGTGAACCATCACCTGAAACTCTGACCTAACTTGAAAACATAATCAAGCGCTGCCTAAACACTGCTAATCCGCCCTCAACTGATCCACCGAGTGTCGTAATCCCTCCCATCAATCACAAGATGTGACCCCCAATGTTGTTTTAATATTGTACCACCGTCTCTAATGCTGGCCCAACATCGCTACAGTTTTCTGGTTAGGTTTAACTCTTACAGTGCGCACTGTAAAAAATAAAATATTTCTAATAACCGTAGACCCATAGCATAGGTAGGTAGATTCAATAAATTTTAAATTTGTCCAATAAAATTATGCTGAGCCTTTTTTCGTAACTGCCGACAGGCTAAAAGAAATATTTGACCACATCCCACAGTTTTCACTGAGCAACTTTTTTTAGGCAGCTGAAGAAAACTACTGAGGAGTTGCCGTTGTTGAGAATTTTGTTTTTAGATACACCAGGGCACCCAACGAGTGTCCCGCAATACAGAAACAGTAGCAAATACACCATATATGCACATAACAATCAGAAATTTGGGCATAGGGGGTCAAGGAAGAACATAACTTTTGATGGATTCTCATCCTCATAGCCATGAAACTTCCATTCTTACCCTCGGTGCGCCCCATGAGAAAGTGCAGGGTAGGCAAACAAAACTTCACCCAGGTTTTACCCTGGGTAAACTAGTGCAGCCTTCCCCAGGTATTTCATTTCTTTAAGATTCCCACATTGTTCTGTCCAAACGGTCTTAATGATGTCCTCCAGAACTTCCTCATAGGGCAGTGGACAGTCTATTTTCATTTTTTTACAAAAATTTAAAAAATGGCACCTGCGCAAAGAGATTATCAGAAGGGGCCACAGCATGCCTGTTCCACTTACCTATTCAAGCATTTGTTACAGCTATCATGAAATTAAAGGCGAGAGCTGGCATCATTTTTCGTAATTGCGAGAAATTTAATGATGGGAACCCCCAGAACAGGTGATAAAAGTGTCATTCAAAACAAATAACTCTTTTAATTCTACGATAATGGCTTCATTTCTACCAGTAATGGTGAGCAATAAGAACAAACAAACAAAGAAATATATGTCTTTTATTGCAGTGTATCACAAATTCACATAAATCTTGAAAAAAACACGAAAAAAATATCAAAATGACGTCTTCGGACGTACTAAACATAGGTATTCAAATGAATCAGAAAGAGCTAACTAAGACATTTATGATGATTTCAAGGTGAAAAAAACCCTTTGGTTGCGAACTTTTTTTTTTTTTTACAAATTACTTCAGTGCCTTAAGAGTTAAGTCCTGTTTTAGATAATCATACATCACATTAATGTATTTTTAACGTTGCATAAATCTGCGATGCTGGCTCATCATTAGACAAATAGTGTGTACGTAATTTGTTCAGTTCAAACCACCCACCTTGAGCATGGTTGCCTTTAAGCCCTGGCGATACATTAAAGCATCATTTTACATCCCTGAAAACTGAATTAATTTTCCTACAACCAAGGATTTTAGGACGAAAATTTCCATGAAACTGGTTTACCAATTCATGGAAATTTTCTTTAATTTTTAAACTACATCAAATATCATCATCCACTACAAGTCGAGAATTGCGACAGCAATTCGCGGCTTGTAGTGGATGAAGATGACAATGGTAAATTCAGTCTTGAAAGGGTTTTAAATGCTGTTATACCTAATCGCAGTAACTTTTACATCTATTAAATAAATTAAATATCTTTCCCAGAAAACACGATACATCGACCCAATGTTGGGCCAGTGTCGTAGATGGTGGACCAACGTTGCAGCGAAATTTTACTACCAGCGAAATTTTCCCTCCTGAATACCAAGTTTTACGTCGAGATCGAAATTCAAAAGCCTGTGGGGGAGGAGTTTTTATTGCTGTCAAAAAACATTATGACATGACCCTCCTCCCTGATTTATAAAATAACATCGAAATTTTATGGGCTTAAGTTCAGATATCGCCATCAAAATCATTAACCCTCAGTTGTTTCTATAGACCTCCTGATACCAAAATTAGTACTTCAGAAGAACTTGTGAAATCTTTAGACCTGATGCCAAAAAAATCAAATCAGACCATTGTCCTGGGAAGTGATTTCAACCTACCTGGCATTGACTTGGACAATAGGGTATTAAATCCTAAAGCGGCAAACAAATCCCAATGTGAGCTGCTTTTGTCAAGCCTGGATACACCATCTTCCCTTGGCCAGTCTCACGCGAGGGCATACCGCAGGAGCCTGGCCGTATCGAGTACGTCAATCATTTATTCTGTCTACGTGGTCATCTTGGGGGGGTGTCTGAGATTCAAACCTCATTGGATGTTTCAGATATCTAAATATGTCATAAAACCTCGCGAATAATTGTCCTCTTGTTCATCTCTCACCTGTTTCCGTTGCTAGATGTATTATATAGACAAGTTGGGAATCTCTCATTGGGACAGTGACGTGTACCGAATTTCGTCATGGCGGCCAGTAATCATATAGTGGCCGCCATTCAGGGAGCTGGGAACACAATGACATCAGCGTGAGATTCCGAGTTTAACTGATCTATCATACAAACGGCAACAAGCAAGCTATGCTCTCAGCCAGCTGTCAAGGGCTCTCTAATTGGCCAGTCTTGCGACTCGCGACATTCAAGGTATCTGGCTATTTAAAGTAGTTAGACCCTATGCTCGATGAAGCAAGGTATCGCACTGCATGCTCGTGGGTAAGATAACTTGTGGTGGAAGATGGAATATACATGCCTTGGCCCAAATTCATGAAGAACCAACTAGAGAAGAAAATCTTTTGAACCTCCTGATCACAAATAAACCTGGTTTAATAAAATCTTCTCACAGTGTACCTGTAATCTCTGATCACTGTGCTGTGGTGACCGAACTGGATATTGACCCGCCCTACCACCGTACAAAACTCCGCCCGGTGCGTCAGTTCAAAAATGCTAATTGGGAAGCTATCAGGCAACAAATTAGGAGCTGCTGGACCTCCTTTTCAAAAAATAGTCCTAGCCGCTCTGTTATTGAAAATTGGTTGAAACTAAAATCCATCCTAAATCAATGCCTGGACAAATTTATACCAACCAAAATGACTTCCCCTCGGGAGAATCAACCTTGGCTATCCAAATCACTTCTCGCATTTATTCGGAAAAAAACATCTCTATATAGTAAAGCCAAGCGAAGGAATAAAGCTGACCTTTGGGCAAAGTACAAATTATGTAAACGGCAGACCCAGCGTGCCATCAGGTCTGCCAAGTGGTCTTTTTTGAAAAACAAATTTTCTGAATCTCCAGAACAAAAAAATTCAAAAGCACTCTGGCCTTATATCAAATAAACACGTCAGGATGGAAATGGTGGCTCTCCTTTGAAGGAAGACGGCCAGCTGCATTCAGATAGCAGACGTAAGTTCTAAATATTAAACAACCAATTTTGCTCAGTTTTTCCCTCAGAAAACACAAATATACCTAAATTACCAGGACCACCGAATACTAAAATGCCTAAATTTGAAATTACTGTTCAAGGTGTAACTAAATTACTAGAGTTTTTAAACGGCGAAAGGCACCCGGACCAGACGAGCTCCCGAATCTGATTCTGAAGAATGCTGCCAACGAAATATCTCAATTTCTTAGAATTATTTTTGATCAATCTCTACAGACGGGCTAATTACCAGATGACTGGGTAGAGGCTAATGCTGCCACAGTCTTCAAAAAAGGGGATCGGCAAACTACAGACCAATATCCCTCACATGTGTTTGTGCCAAATTACTCGAACACATCATTTGTAAACAAATTATGTCCCATTTTTCGAAAAACAAAATTTTAACACCTGTACACCTGTAACACCTTCTGACTACAACTGATGAATTTACTCAAAATTTTAAAGGCAAAACACAACTAGATGTTGTTGTCTTAGATTTTAGTAAGGCCTTTGACGTTGTCCTCCACCAACGCCTCTTAAACAAACTCGACCACTACGGAATTCGGGGAATAACTCAAAATTTCCTGACGAATAGAATCCAAAAAGTAGTAGTCGATGGCAGCTCTTCAGAATCAGCCCGTGTAAAGTCTTGTGTGCCCCAGGGTACTGTTCTTGGACCCCTACTTTTTTTGGCTTACATTAATGACCTCCCTTCCACAGTGTGGTCACAGGTTCGTCGCTTTGCAGTAGTCTCCTGTATCACCCGATAAAATGTCAGGCAGATCAGGAGAAACTGCAGAGAAACCTATCTGTGTCACAGGACTGGGCAGATCGATGGGGGATGTGCTTCAACCCCTCGAAATGCTTGGTCCTGAGGGTGTCAAGGCCGAAATAAAAAAAACATGGAATCCCAGTACACCCTGAAAGGTGAAACATTAGAAAATGTTTCATCAATACCATACCTTGGTGTTTGCCTTAGCGAGACTCTGGAATGGGAGGCCCACATTAACAAAATTACGAGTAAAGCGAATTCCACCCTGGGCTTCCATCGGAGGTACCTGAAGGCATATCCTCCTAAATTAAGGGAGATTGCCTATTTCTCCCTGGTCAGATCATCCTTAGAATATTCTTCAGCAGTTTGTGACCCCTTTAGACAAAAAGACATTGATAAATTAGAAAAAATTATAGACAAACAGCCATTGTGACATCTCTCATTCAGAACATGAGCTGGAATGACTTGAAAACAAGACACAAAAATTCCAGACTTTTATGTATGTTCAACATTTTAAATGAGCTAGTCGAAATTCCTATCAATGACCGTTTAATCCCAGCAGATAAAAGAACACGTGGTGGGCACAATCAGGCCTATAAACACATCAGAGCTAACACCACACTGGGACAAAAAAAATTTTGCATCGAAATATCCCTGATTGGAATTCTCTTCCGGCAGCTGCCATAGAATCGAAAACTGTGGCAGCATTCAAGAGTCAGCTGGTCGACTAGATCTGCCAGCCTCTTTCCGACCCTCCAGCCGGATTCTCCACAATGGAGGGCTGCTGGAGTATACACTCAAAATCAAAGTTGGGTCGGTATCATGTTTGCTGGGCTGGCAGAAAGTACCACATGTGATATCGGTGCGAAAGCGGTGGTTGACACTGGAGTACAGTGTACCCAAAGCAGACCCTTGCAATTCTGACATGTGAGCTCTCAATCATCCATCAGTTCTCAAACACCTCACTTGTCTGGCAAGTATATTACCAACAAACACGTACAATCACCTGGTGTCCCCAAAGGCTGAGTGGAGAACTTGCCCTTCCATCCTAGGGCTTATATCAAACGTCCGGAGATGGTATGTGATCGGATAATAACGCAATATTTGGAGCAGAGAGTGACGCTGGACTTGATTAGGCACGGTGATCTTTCATTCCAGCATTCATACACTATCATTCAAACTGTGCTTGTTGACTCCACCAAGGATATCTCTAGGAGTGATTTTGCAATCTCTGCGCGGCTCACGCGAAAATCACTCAACCCCTGGTGGCCAATAGAAATCGCAAAAAACTCCAGTGATCATCCACTGGCTGCCAGTTAACAGTAATCCGAATGAAAAAATGCCTAACCTTCGACAAAACATACAATACCCGCAGACAGAGATTCAAGCAGAGCGAGACTTCAACCACTACCAGAGCATCGATCCAACACCACACCAACACTCGGGCCCTCTGACCATCGAACACGACCAAGTACACACATGCGAAGCACCAGGGAAAATGATCCAAAGCCGGACCCCACATACAGCAGAGAACCGATGACTAGTCAACCGTGACAGCCACAAACTGATACCTCGAATAAGTGCATGCCCAAACACTTCCAAGTATCCCCTAATTCAAACAATAGACATGTATATCCGTGAAAATTAGATTTGCAAACCACCCCCAAACACTGCAAGAGAAATAGAAAAATGGCCCCTAAACACTGAACTCATTTGAAAAAAGACTCTTTTCACTTGCCATTCAGTGAAGGTAGAAACTGTGACCCCTAATTCTACAAGTTCTTTTTGATAAATGAAACGAAGCATTTATCCTCTTTTCTTCGAACTGGCTACTGAACCGGAGTCTGGTTGACTATTCTCCGCTGGTAGACCGGAAGGCAGGCTTCAAAGAAAAATCTGAAAACCTATAAAATACTATAATTGAAAAAGTAACCTATATTTTTTTGAAAATAGCCTATATAGTGAGGTGGCTTAGGAACAAATTTTACCGATATATTCACATGCCGGGCAAAAGGGTCAACTGTTCCATGATGGTAGATAAATCAATATACTCGGATACAAATCCTTGCTGCAACAAATTTGGCCATTATTTGACCGTAAAAACATCAAAAATCCAAAATGGCCGCCATTCACCCAGCAATTGTTAATTATTTGATAATTAAAAATGGTAGCCCTATTTTTCATCATCTTCCAAGCAGCTGCATAATATTTAATGCATTTTAAAAATATAATGTATATTTTTTCACCAAAAAGGAACACTTAGGTTTAAATATATAGTTTATTCAAGCAGTAAATCATTGACAATTAATTGAAAGTCTAGAACGGGAATTTATCTAACACACTTTTTTCCTTTATATGAAGGTCAGATAGTTTGAACAAAAATACATTATCTGATGTGTCCGTGTGAAAGACAGAGGCTCCAGCTTTCGCATTCTCAATGTCTACATGGATTATAATTCTGCTTTAAGAAATTGTCAAGCAAGATCCGTGACATTTTGCACCAGATGCAACTAGATCATCAGAAGCCAATGTTACTATCATATCCTGCATCTCAAATGACATTTTTTGCACAAAATTTCAACTTATTGAATGCTATGAGCATGAAGTTTTTCATAATTTACTCTCTGACAAAATATACATCGATTTATGTTCGATGTGACTGGAGATTTTCTCGTTGAGAATTGGTCATCGTCTACCTCGTGTCTTCGTTTTGTCTTTTTCTCTCACTGTCTAGCTAGCGTCGAGTTGTTAAACTTTTGATGACACGATGCCATATTTCGCAGAAATATCTTGGTTTTACCTTCTACTCAATATGTATCACACAACTCAACTTGGAACCATTATTTTCTTAAATTTATCGAGCATTGTTAACAAAAATTTAAAGCATGATATTTGTTTCTTCATTTGAGGACATGACAGTTGCAACGTGGTAATCCTTCGACAGATTATGCGAGCATACCAATCCATGATTGGTATTTTAGGCACCGTATGTTACATTTTATACAAGTATATAGGCCTAGCTATTATGATATCATAGTCCGCTATTAGCATCTATGCTACTCTACATGCTGAGGTCGGATATTGCATAAGATATTATGTAGCTACTAGCCACATATTATGTATTTACTTTACTGTAACATTACTCTTGTTCAGCTGTATACAGCTAGCACATTTTTACTGTTAAAAGGACATGTCTAAAATCATAAAAAATCGGTGAGTTTATGATGGCTTCTTAATATGACCATATGAAGTAAACATGTCCATAAACTAAAACTGAAAAAGTTTTTTTAATTGTTGTGCTGTGCGCACTTACCAGTCTGGCTAGATATAGAGACGAAATTCCCGTATTTCTTATTTTTGACATGATTGTCAATAATTAGAAATCAAACTTTTCACTGGAAAACCTATAAAAACCTATAATTTTAAATAAACCTATCAAAGTCAATATTTTTATGAAATAGACATATAAAAAAACTATATTCTGGCCTAAGTTGACTTTGAAGACTCCCGGAAGGTATTTTTTCCAGTATGAAAGACTCTATGGCCCAAGGCTAAGCTACTAAACTCATAGGCCTACTAGTGTAGTGTTTCTTCACACTTCTTAACGTGTATATTGCATGAATTAGAACAAGTACGGTATATCTAAACATTATTCTCTTTAAAAACACCCTTCATTAGAGGTTTTTATGTCATTTTGACGCGTTACGCGCATTTTTCACAAAACATACCCGCTAATAATATTTTCTCCTTCACGGATGGGAAGCCTTCATTTTCGGTAGCTCCCCCACCCCCGGGTATTTACCCTGTTTACCTCTCAACGCATAATCAGCAAAATAGCAACCGATCTAGCTGCCACGGAATGGAAAAAGCAGTTTACGCTTTGCAAAAACTCCTTAAATCGACCTAATAAAAATAATTTAGAAACATGAAAAAATCCGTAGAATACAGTTAAATGGTAGAATGGGCAAATCTGTTCTGAGTAGCGTACACATAATTATTTCATTTACAAAATACCCGCTAATTATTTCGTGCCTATCTATCAGCGTATGTTGAAATGATATGTCATAATCAATATATATTTTTTTAATTTAGGAATACTTAGAATTCGTTTAAATTGGTTGGTGATTGTGTCAGAAATGTGATTTGTTTTGAAAAATGAGGAAACATGGCGTTTGCTTATATCACAGTCACCAGGTGGGGCTGATTTACTAATACTAAGAATTCTACGAATTCATTTTTTTCTAATATTAAAGCGATGACCATATTCATGTAATAGTAGTGGTTTAATGGAAATTCCAAAATTTACGAATCGAATTCATAATAGTAAAGGCTACAAAAAAGTGTTAAATATTATGTTTTGTATATCTGTACGCACTGTGATTGTGAATTGGTTAATTTTGTCTCAATATGAATTTTAACGTCAACTTACAAAAAAATAATAGAAATAGACCTCCTATATGTATTGCAGCATCATTGAGATGCCACAGCAAAAACAAACATTTGTATGTCATTTGTACAATGCTGCACCAACGTCTTCGACGTTGATCTAACATTGTACAAATGACATACAAATATTTTGTGTTTACTGGTATAGGGATTGCGTTATGAGCTGTCAATTCTTCCCGCGAAGAATGCCCACCTCAAATAGATCAATTGTTCTGTGTATATATTCTGTATAGTATCTCTTTTATATTCTTATTTTGACTTGAACATTAAACAGAGGGTGCACATGGGTTAAAAAACGAACGAATGCGAATCGCCCGTTCCTAGGGCCCGAACATCGAGGATTGCAGTTTTTAAACAGTGTATAAAACTAACCTAAAACTTCGTATCTATTTTTATCTATATTTATATCATTATTCCCTTATAAAAAATGAATAGTGAGGCCAAAAAATGGGTAAAAAGTGAATTGGGAAGAATCCATAATTTCCAGGAGCCATATGCACCCTCTAAACTTGAGACCCAATGAACTCTGTCACTGTGAATTACCAGTCACTCTGCTAAGTGCCATCCCACTGAAAATCTTATAATTATCATCTTAACTTGCTCTCATTTCCTTAACCCCTGAAACGCTGCGCTTAATTGTTGTTGTTTAAATCATGGAGACTAAAGGGTTTTTTAATTTGAAATCATCATAAATGTCTTAGTTAGCTCTTTCCGGTTCATTTGAGTACCTATGTTGTGGGTCTACGGTCATTATAAATATTTCATTTCAGTGTTCTAGTGGTTAAGACAGGTAACGTATGGATGGTTACTGTGAGGTAGCCGCGTACAATATGGTGGGACATTTCTTTGGACAGTCATATTTCAATATATCGGTCAATAATCAGGTCGAAAATAGGTATTTTAGAATAATTAACATTTCAGTTACATGCCCCCATGCTCAGCTCAGAGGTCGCACAGCCATTAAAAAGTTATGGACATTTTACGAACCTTGAGTTCGAAATCGCTCTCAGTCACCGCCATGTTGAATTTTTCGGGTAAAGCAAATACATCCATCCACGGCCTGTGATAGGACGACACGGCTATCTGTGAGGGTGCTACGTCCTGTGTGCGCCGTCACATAATATGATTTATATTCTTTCGCTAAACAGCTTGAGTACAGGATAAACTGCTTTGTCAGTATTTTCTTGTCTGTGGGGTTAGCGACGGGTGATTCTCCTGAAGACTCTGAAAAATCCGCACCAGAGTCAGGAAGACTAAGTCAACCCTTGTTGATCCAGATCCGTATATATATATATATATATGGTTTCACAATCAATCTTGAAACTAAATAAACCCTCACTGAACTCGATAAAATAGTTCGTTGTAGATGGTCAGTCAGCAGAATAACTCAATTTAAAACAGGTTTATTTTTCATAAACAGAAATATTTTCGTCATTTGATGCTGAAAATTGCCTCAGCAGTTCCAGTTTGCTTCTAAATGAGTGAAATAGTGAGGATTCAGCAATACAAGGGTTAACCCATTGACTACCATAGTCGTGTTTAATCCTCACAGCACGGGGATCGACTTTAGTCGTCAGAATCTGAAGTCTGTAGACGCCAGATTCTGACGACTAAAGTCGATCTCCGCACTGTAAGAATAAACATATTTTTAATGGCCGTAGACCCATAACATATGTATTCAAATGAATCAGAAAGACCTAAATAATTTATGATGATTTTAAATTGAATAAAACCCTTTGGTCTTCATGGTTTATATAAAAAATATTCGGCGCTTTAAGGCTTAATCCACTATTTTAGGCGTTCAAATAGTGCACTGTCACTGGGAATGAACTAAGTGTTTAAACATAAATGTTTGCAAACATTCAGTCTCAAATTAAACAAATGTGAGTAGTTTTCACCCACGCGAAGTTGTGTGTCGCGGTAGCGAGACACAACTTCAAGTGGGTGAAAATGTAGGCCTAAATAAGACAACTTAGCGTGACAAGTGTTAATCCGGGCGCCGGGTTGCTAGGTCTCTGTCAGGTCTGGGCCAAGCCCCGCGTCAGATGACGAGATTTAGCGGTGGACGGACGACAGGAAGCGGTGGAGAGAGCGCGGCATTATGGGTATCTGATCCAGGGTCTCACAGCACAATGTGACTCGTATGATGGTCTCAGGGTCTCAATGTGACTCGTATGATGCCGCCAAATCTCCTCCCTGGTTCAGCGGATTCTAGTCGACCCTAGAATTTCCAGCCGCGATAAATATCCTATAAAAGAAAAGACCTACATGTACCAGAAACATAAAGGTATGTTTAATATGGACAGATAAATTATAATAAAATACACTCCAACTGCTTTAGACATGCAGTATGCCTATAAATGATAAATGGAGCTATCAAGTCTTTCTTTTTATTGCTTGTTTTTATTGCTTGTGGTCTCTCTATAAAAACTGTCGATTTGCGATGTCTTTAGAAAAAAGACCCCACAGTGGCTGGTAATAGATCTCCCTTTATGTTACGTGTATAGTAGGCATACAGGGGCTATAACATGATCATCCATTGAAAATATGCTTAAGATAGGCTATGTGAGGGTGCAAATGGGTCCTGGAAATTATGGATTCTCCCCACTTCATTTTTCGCCCATTTTTTGGCCTCACTATTCACTTTTTATAAGGGAAAAATTATATAGATGTAGATCAAAATAGATTTAAAAAATTAGCTTCGTTTTTTACACTATTTATAAACTGCAATCCTAGATGTTCTGCCCCTAAGGACAGGCGATTCGCCGTTCGTTCGATTCGTTTGTTGACCTATGTGGCAGCAGTTGTGATTGATAACTATACAGTATTTTTTTAAATATCCTAGTGAACACAAAACATTTGCATAACATTTATACAACGTCGGCCCAACGTATCCGACGTTGGTCCAACATTGTTTAAAAATTATGCAAACGTTTTGTGTTCACTAGGATGTTTAAAGTTTTATTTATTTAAATAAGTTCAAATACCGTCTGGAATGAGCGATTATCATGCCGGTATTCCACGGACATTTCATTTCGTTCTCAGATGAATGTTTTGGTACAATTGTGGTCATTATAAACGCTTTTCCTGATAGTACTGTAGTAGCCCCAGTGGCTGAAACAGGTTTCAGCCACAGATTGACCCCGTACAAAATCGTGGGACATTTGTTCGGACGGTCATATCTAAGACTTGTCCCTGAATAATCAGGTCGAAAATAGTTTTCTTAGAATCAGTAACATTTCAGTTCCATTCCCACATGCTCAGCTCAGAGGTGGCACGGTCAATAAAAAGTTATGGACATTTTTCGTACCTTGGGGTCGAGTTCGCTCTCAGTCACTGCCATTGAATCAAATACATCAATCCACGGCCTTGGAGAGGACGACACGGCTAGTACTGTAGTAGGTCAGTATATATATACGCTCAGCAAATTTAAATCAAAGTTCAGCCAGTTTAAGTCAAATAAAATGCCATTGTAATCGATAATTTTTTTCATAATCATTAACAAGTTTAATGTATTTTATGTGAACTACAATGTATTTTTCATGAAAAAAAAACCAATTTCTGATTTCTGAATCTCTGATAAAATATTGTTGTGTTTATAATTCAACTTTGAAGATGTTTATTTATCATGAATGGAAATATTGTTCGTCACTTGAAGCCGAAAATTGCATTAGAAATTGTAGCTTCTAAAAAATCAAGAACATTTGCCTGGCAAATAAATCACTAGGACAGTGGCTAAAATGTAGTGGTTGGTGAATCAGGTCGGATTCATGCTACACGCGGCGCTGAAAGGCTCCGGACATTCAGCTTGTTAAATAATAACGCCAGAATCGATGTTATTGGAATTTAGTTCCGGGCGGAAATTGCCAGCACTGATTGGTAGTTTCCGACAAGAAAGCGACAATGATTATGTTATTTTTCATGCAAATGTTCCTTTTGACTGCCATTCTGGGTCCATTTACAATCAATGCTGCCATAAACCCGGAAGGCAGTAACTACTTACTTAAAGAGTAAGCAGTCACTGCCTTCAGGCTTTGAAATATGGATGGATTATTTCTGGAAAAATGGCAAAGATAAAAATATTTTCCAATAAGGGATGGGCTATTGGATATGTGGGAGATGATGAGAAAATAGAAAATATGGCTGATCATTATACAATAAAGATGTGCTAGTTAGTTGTCGGTTTTCACATCTATGCAGTGTAACATTTACGCAGTGGCCATTGGCTTTAAAAAAAAGAAAACTGCCATATTTATGGAAATCACGGCGATTTAGCTTAATTTGGTTACATTATACACCACTCAGTGGGACATATTTTATAATATTAAGTACCGTGGGTGAATACAAATTTGATTATATTTCCTGATAGTGAAGGAAACAAGTTTCATCGGCTGTAAATAAAAATACAATTCAAAGGCATGGAATCATATTTTCTACTATTATTTTAGCAAATGTATGCATGATCACACCTTATATGTCTACCTCAGATGAGTATTGTATTTTCTATACCACATTATAAAACTGTCTGCATATTTACTTATCGGATAGCTTTCTCTGTTTTATAACTTTTATTTTTTTTGTTTACCAGGTTGTATTTACTAGTACTTAAAGTGGCTTCGTGGGATCGCATGAATTTTGGTATTAAGTTTTGCATTGAAGTAGTGTATCCCGCAGATCAATATTTCAATTTTTCAATTTTTTAGATTTTTAAAACAGTTTTATCAAGATTTCTAAAAATCCAGAGAACACCCAAACAAACTTTTTGCATACCTAAAGAATGGTTGAATTTTAGCACAGCATTGGGCCTCATGTTGATGCTGTCGGCCCAGCGTTGGGCAGACAATCGGTGATGCAGGGGAATCCCCCTAATTCCTCACTTATAGACACCAGTTAATGTCGGTGTCTTTTATATCCCACGGTATCAGACGGTGGGTATTTGTGGTACAAAGTGTTGTATAATGCACACAAGTGTGTTTTCATGGCAATACGACTTGGAAATAAAACTACACGTAGCTCAGTCTTTTTCAGTGCTTTTGAATTTGTTGATAATTTTAAAATATTTTTTAGTTAAGATCAGTAGGCTATATACCTTCATATAATTTTTTTTTTCAAATTGAACATATGCTGTCCCTTTATTACTTAAAACACACAATTATAACATCACTTTTGACCCACCTGAAGTAATCAGTCGCTATATTGCGACTGACAGCTTCAGATGGGTGAAACTAACAATATTTTTTTTAAATTCAATTTAAAGAATATTTCTTGTAATTAGAAATACAACATGATAAGTAATACAAAATTACGCAATATTATTATATAAAATAATGCAGATGAAATAAATAAAATAGCGCATCTAATGACAAAAAGGACAAAACGCCCACTGGCGTATACATGCGACTACAAGAAATTACATTTTTTAGTTAGAACTAGTGCAGATGTGCATGATACAAACAAAATAATATATTATATATCAGAGAATATGACTTGTAGAAAAAATATATATATACTTCAGTCAAACGAAATGTTTTATAGCTCGTTTATGACATGTAAAACTGTCATCGTAACATACTTTGCTGGAGAATGTGTTCCATAGAATAACACAATAACACGTCATGGCTTTTGTGCGGCAGATGTTCTACATTTATATGTTATTTATTTTTTGCTGGCGTGTTACGTGACTATTAATATCTATTTCCAGAATATAATAATTACACTGTATTAAACAATTTGGGTAAGCTACCCCGAATATATTTGAACATAAATAATAACACCAAGGATTTCATTATTCAAATGACTCGTTTTTTAATTTAAACAATGACAATAAACATACATCTCCATATCCCCATTAAAGTTGTCCTCAAATGTAATTCGATAAAAAATATAAAAGATGACATGACCGCGGCGCATTTACCGCTTAAAAGGTTTAAATATGATAATATTATAATATGATGGCGGAGGCCTGGTGTAGTGGGTAAACGCTGCCGCCGGGTACGCCAGAAGTCGCGGGTTCGACTCTAACTCTGGTATTCAGCTAGGCTTCAAAGAAAAAATGTATAAAAAATTTTGCTGTGTCCACTTGTAAAGATTGTTGTGAGCCTGCATGACCGTGAGATAGCGTGCTTGGCCTTAGATCACCAGAGCTTGAATTTTACCAGGGCTTATGACCGAGAAATTTTATAAAATTATTTTCAGGTACCCGCGCTGTTATATATGATAGGACGTCCCTAGTGTTGCGTGTGAGAGGGAAGGGTTCACTAGATGACAGTGACTGTCCCTAGAAGCTACCGGGGTAGAGGGGGGGGGGGGGGTCATCCAGTGAAGGGAAGACTGGATGAGGAAGTAACACAGACAGGGTAATCTGAGGCACAAAAATATTGGCCCAACATTTAGACAATGTTGGGCCAATTATACCAGACATTGGCCAACATTAATCCAGCGTTCAACCAATTGTAGGCTTCTGTGTGATCAGAGCAGTGAAGTGCGCAGAGTTCTGTAATCAGACCAGGGCAGACGACAGGCAAAAATGGCGGTAAACTCCCAAGGGGAGGTCAAGGTTATTGTTAATATCCATCGTTAAGAAGCTTTCAGGACGTCACATTACTCCGTCTTTATCCCTGTAAGCACAATGTGTCCACCCAATGCTGGTTTAATGTTGGACCAACGTCCAAGGACCAACGTCTACGACGTTGGCCCAACAGTGAACCAGCATTGGGTCAACGCCTGCTATTTGCTGAGATGTATGTCCCTCTGTCTCTCATCCCGGATGTTAGTAGTTTGACAATATCTGAAAAACGGACTCCAAAGTTTTTTCTTCCTTCTTTGATACCTGTTGTGGCTCGAATTACTACTGGGTACTGGGTTCGAATCCCGATCGAGTCGTAAGTTTGTCATCGATGCTGTGCATATACAGTGCTCCAAACTATTTAAAGGCCTGGAGTGTGCAGTACTGTCTATGGTACTGTGCACTATGAAGAACCATTGAAGTCATTTTATAAGAGTGGGGCATAATCCCGACTTCGGTTTTCCTTCTGTCGCGATATTGCCAAGATTTGTGATCGACGCTCAGAAAGCAAAGAATTACATTTTGCAGATGACCATTTTTCATAGATATACATTTTTTTAATCCTTTCAAGAAATTCCAGCTTGAAATGACGAAAAATAGAGACGAACAATTCAGCAGCAGAAGCCAAGGCCTAATCATCTACTGCAAAATATTTATAAATTTCACTGGAATTTTATTGTATTTGAATCCTGCTTGAAAGCGTATACATACGGCCATAGGAGCACGGGGGTTACACACAATTAACAATAACGTTGCATATCAGCCTAAGCTATTATTACATATAGGCTGAATTGATTGAAAGCTATACTGAATATATCTGAAAACTCTTACTGGCGCAAAAAAAGTAGGCCTATATAAAACAACTACAGTACTGTTATTGTAGCAGAAATAATTAAATGAATGTGGTTTTAGGCACATATGTGACCCATCTGTACATAATGAGTCACATGTCAGAGAAATACAATATGGAGAGTTTATAGTACAATTGGATAACACAGAGCTGGAGCTTTATTATGACACCAAGAACATGAAATTATGTTGATCTGGCACTGAGTTATGAAAAAAATAAAAATGGAGAACATTGGCTCTCAAGTCATGGCAAAAGTTTGATTATAAGTTCTTTATATAAAAAAAGTTCCTTATAGACAAACAGGGTCTTCAGCCAAACCTAGAAAATTTGTATGTATTTTTTATGATTGATTTTTATAGCCCATGATGTCTACTTTCAGAATCTTTCGGGTGGACTTTGATCATCCTTGAGCGTTTTTTAAAAAAATGGGCAAAAAAATAACAAAAAATCTGATAAAGTTTCAACATTTGACAAAAAACGAAATTCTCTATTTTTAGCCCATATCATGCACATATATACCATTTTCTCAACTTGTAGGAAGCCGACATGCGGCTCATTTCGTTCAAATGTGTCACATATAGGCTAAACTGGCCAGGAGAACTTCCTGAGGATGGTGAGATGAATGGGGTGACACTGCTCTCCAGACACAGGATTCGAAATTTGAGCCCTGGTGGTCTGAGGCAATGCGCGCTACCTCTCGGTCACGGAGGCTCCCTACAATATTTAATCATATATATTGTAGCAGAAAGTACCATGGAAAATCAGAAGCACGTAAACATAGCTTATGTACAAATTGATATATATTTCTATTGTGCAATAGCAAAACGATATAACATTTAGTATGAGGCTCGTCACCGGACTTTTTGAAAGGGGTGTTTGCCCGGCCACATGTGAATGTACTGCTAAGGGTGGTTCAGAACTTCAGTTAAAATTTTAACATGTGAAAAGGTATAATTACCAACGAACACCCCCGGTAACGGGCCTGAGTATTGCACTTAAAATACATATTGTAAACTGTATTTCGATACTTATCAATCACAATATGGACCATACATATTCAGCATTCATACTGGGAAAAAGAATCAGTTGACAAAGCAGCTCTGACAATTTTCATAGGGAAATGACATTGGTTCAAACTCGTGATTGCCTGGAGATTTTTTCTGTGGAATAAAAATTGTCCCTATTTACGCGTGAGTATAATTTATCCATGTATAGATAATACTGTTGTGGAAAATTACATTTCAAAGAATCTTTTGTGTGTCTTTCAAATTTTAAAACACCTACCGTTCTCATCATACAAAATATCAATCTTGCTGCTCTGTTTATCTCCTGTATATACGGTTATGCACCAAGTGACATTTAGTCCCAAGTAACACGAATACACCATCTGATCCACGATACCAAGAAAGGCATCCCGGTTGCCGAATTGCATCCCTTTTAACCCTTCAAGTGCGGGGATCGTCTCCAGACGTCAGATTCTGACGTCTAAAGTCGATCCCCGCACAGAAAAATTAGGTATTCAAATGAAGCAGAAAAAACTAACTAAGACATTTACGATGATTTCATATTGGAAATAACATTTTGGTCTCCATGGTTTATACAAAACTATTTCAGCGCTGTAAGGGTTAACCCTTACAGTGCTGAAATAGACTTTAGTCGTCAGAATCTGACGTCTGTAGACGTCAGATTCTGACGACTAAAGTCTATCCCCCGCACTGTAAGAATAAAAATATTTCTAATGGCCGTAGACCCATAACATAGGTATTCAAATGAATCAGAAACAGCTGACTAGGACATTTACGATGATTTCAAATTAAAAAAACCTTTCGTTCTTCATAGTTTATAAAAAAAATATTCCAGCGTTCTAGGGGTTAAGCTCCCGCGGCGCGCATTTAAAAATATTCAATATGTGTCATATAATATATTTTGTATATTTTTTAAAATTAAATAAGGCATAATTCATCGCACGTTCTGAAATTTAATTTGAGATTGTATAATCGAGTACCGGTATTCAACCCTTAAAGCGCTGAAATTATTTATGAAAACCTTGGAGACCAAAAGGGTTTTTTCGATTTGAAATCATCATAATCGTCTAGGTCAGCTGTTCCCGATTCATTTGAATACCTATGTTATGGATCAATGGCCATTAGAATTTTTTTTTACTTTTAAAGCGCGGGGATCGACTCTAGTCGTCAGAATCTGACGTCTACAGACGACAGATTCCGACGTCTGTAGTCCCCGCACTGTAACGGTTAAAATAATCAGGTTATTTTATTCACCTTGAGGTAACAAGTAACAACAAGTAACAAGTAACAAGTATTTATTGCTGATGGTTCCTGTGTGTACAATTGTAATGATTTATACAAGAATCAGTGGATTAAATGTTATTATTCATTGTTAAGAACACTTTAAAACTTTGCGATAATCACTTTCACGAATAAACTTAACTGCAGTACATTATTATAATCGTTTTGCTTGAATAATTGTTCCAGTTGAATAGTGGAAGGTCTTTTTCAGAATTTGACATTTATGTATTTTTTACGCTCTTCTCTGAATAACGGACAGCATAACAGATAGTGGTACTCATCGCCGATGTCATTGCAATGGAGGCATAACCGTAGGTCGCGCTGAGTTTTAGCCCGACAACCAGCTTCGATTGGTAGACGGTGATTGCGGCACCGAAATTTTGTCATTAGGATTCTATTATTTACAGGTAGTTCAGTCAGATATTTCTCGAAACCAAAAGTATTTTTAATTATACGGTATACAGTACATTTACCACCTTTTGTTATGCCTTCATTCCAATTTTGTATGAATTGTCGTGCAACCTTAACTTGAAAGTTTTATTAAAATGATCCGGTGATTTAGGTAAAGATTGATTCGTCCAAATCCCAGAGAATCCAGCACTATCTAGTATGTTTTTCACCGAACTAATCCAAGTAGAATGAAACAAATCCTATATATTATATATTAAAGAGTAAATCATTTTCGACAGTTTATTTTCTTTACTGTTAATCAGTCTCGCCCAGTAGTCTATATGAAGCGGCGTTTCACCCAACTCTCCATAAACCATATTAGAGCATGTAGATTTATGAACCTTATGACCTTTAATTTCACTTTATTTACAATGTCGCAATTTTCACACCCCCACACTTCAGCTCCATATAAAACAACAGGTTTTACCAGAGTGTCATATAACTTTAATGCAATATCTGGAGGTAGAGATAGAGATTTAATCCGTTTCAGTAGAGCGAACATTGCCCTACATCCCTTTTGATAAAGACTTTGTTTTGCAACATTAAATTTTGCATTAAAATTAAACGTGACACCCAGGTAATTGTAATCATTCACTACATCAAGTTTCATGTCCGCAAATTTAAACGAAGGTATATTCTTTAATTTGCCTCGCGAAAAGATAAATATTTTGGTTTTACTGGTGTTAATTTTTAAATCAAAATTGTTACAATATTTATTTAGAGTATCCAAATATTTTTGCATGTCTTCAGGGGATTCAGCCAATAATACAGTATCATCCGCGTACATCAAAATATATAACTTTAAGTACGATACTAAATCTTCTGTTGGATCATGAATTAGCTGGTCCATCTCCTGGATTTTTTCTAGACCTTCACAAGATCGTGATATAAATTCGTTAAAATCAGCTAAGTAGAGAGAGAAAAGCAACGGAGATAATTTTTCTCCTTGTCGAACTCCAACATTACATGAGAAATATTCAGAGTTTTTTCCACTTACATTAACACATGATTTTGCCTGACTGTAGATGTTTTTAATTACTTTTAGAATCCGCCCTGATATCCTAGAGGATAACAACTTGGTCCATTATTTGGTTCTATTTATGGTATCAAATGCCTTTTGGTAGTCTACAAAACAACAGTATAATCGTTTACGTTTGTTGAGGTAAATATCAGCCAAAGTTTTCAAAACAAAAATGTGGTCTATGGTGGAATTGTCGGATTTGAAACCGGCCTGTTCTGGACCGACGGTGTCATGAGCTTTAACGAAGTTTGATAATCTTTCATTCAGACAGCTTGTGAACAGCTTACCGAAGCAACTGAGCAGATAAATACCTCTATAATTATTTGGATCAGTATCATCTCCTTTATTTTTGTAGATGGGTCATAAATAATACTAATAGCCCAATCGTCTGGTACTATGCCTGTAGAAAGAATAATGTTAAATAATTTTGCATATACTGGTATTAATTTATCTGGCGAATGTTAAAAAATTCGTTGATAATTTGATCAATTCCCGATGATTTGTGACTTTTTAATTTTTTGATGGCTTTTGTAATTTCTTGGGTGGTAAAGGGTTTATTGAGATCAGGATCGTCAGCGAAGTTTAGCTCCTCACAATGGCATGCCTCCGTCTGATTAGTTGACTCAGTTTCAGACGCTAATTTCTCAAAATGTTGCTCAAATATATCTGAAGATATTTTAGTCTCATTCACTTGATTTGTTTTTCCTTGGATTATGTTCCAATATTCCTTTGGATTTTCGGATTGTAATGTTCGTAATTTATTTATGGTGGCTTTTTTATATTCACGAAAAGCTTTATTTACAGTTTTCTTGTATTGTTTACTATACACTCTAACTTCGTTAAAATGTGTCGCATTTTTTAATCTCCTATATTTATTTCTATATTTCAACATATTGCGACGTGCCTCCTCACAATCTGTATTATACCACGGTTTGTGAGGTAAAGCACGTCGCCTAGGTTTCTTAGCACTAACTTTAACTTCATGTGATAGACCAGAGGCAGTAGCAGATTGTTTCAGTGCCTTACATATATCATCCGAAACATTACTCACTACATCTGCTGTAATATTCCCCTCTGCTTCTGCTCTATCCATAGTGTGCAATATCAATTCAATACATTCATCTGATACATTCGATTGAAATGAAGGTGAGAATTCAGTGAAGAATTTGTCTGGTCTAGAGGAGCAGTTTGCTACTGAATTTTGGGCATATGCTGAAATGAAATTAAATGAAATGGGCATATGCAACACAATAATATGTTGGTGTAGCAGTCTTTATCATGGAGAATAATAGCTTTGCACATTCGCAACTGCTAAACTGCCACATTATTTTTCTGGGACAAATTATTCCATGGAATTTCGGCAGCCATTTACACCTCAAGGTAAAGCAAATGAGTTGTGAGGCTTCATCCATTCTGCTGCAGAGTTGTTCAGGCCTAAATGGGTTGTGAGGCTTAACTGTTGATAATTGTTATTTATTTATTTTTTGCAGTCATTTAGAGCTCGAATTGCTGACGCAATTTCCAGCTTCAAATATTTAACGAAAAATACGTTGATTTTTTAATATAAAGACATCATTTTAGTGTTATTTTATTTCGTTTGGAACAAAGGCCTTCTTGAAACCGTAAATAAATACGGAGTCTAGCAGCACACGAGTTAAGACTCATGGACTGAGAGGCCTTGCCTGGTACTATATCATGTATATGAGGAAGATGAGTTCACCACACTCGGTGTTTCTCATGCCAGGCTGTACTTGGCTGACACCTAGTGTGTGGATCTGGCGTTAGATAGCTGTAATAGAATCTGCGGAAAAAATGACCCGTGGGTTATAGGCCTACTATAGTATACAGTAAATCTAACACATGAGAAAAAGTGACATTTTGTATCTGTAGACATTGGATAAATATGTCCTCTCAGTTAGAGCAGTAGTAGTAGTGGATCTAGTAGTTAAGTGTAGTCTAGATGCTTTTGAAGTGAAATATAGAAATATGTGTCACAGTATATTAACACATGATAACTGTGGACTTCAGACTTCGATAAAAATAAAAACAGACAGGTCAGTAATATAGTAAATAGAATAGTAGCCAAGTACAATCTGGCTAAACTGTCTTATTTATGGCCCGAGTTGGAAAATGACCACCAATAGGCTAGTACTAGTATCTCTGTTTGGTTATTGTGTTATTATTAGATGTGAAAGAGCCAATTTAATGTTCGTTGAGAAAGTTGTAGGCAAATGTGTGGTAATCCTTGAAACGCAATATAAATTAGGCAATATAAAATCATCATAAATACCTAAATTAGCTCTTTCCGCTTTATTTGAATACCTATGTTAGGGGTCTACGGCCAATATATATATATATATATATATATATATATATATATATATATATATATATATATATATATATGTTTACTCTTTCGGTGCAGGGATCGACTTTATACGTCAGAATCTGACGTTTATAGACGTATAAAAACGGTTCCCGCGCTGTAAGGGGTAATCATTTAAATGCTTACCTGAAATCCCATGGATTTAAATTTTCTAATCGTTGAATAATGCCATAGATATAATTAAATTTACATTTACATTAAATTTTCGCACACATTACAAGTTGTGTCTCACTGCCGTTTATTGATGTGTTACACAGTTTGCGTACAAATTTGATGAATCTATTTAAATAGATATACATATTGTAAATATTGAAGTACAGTTCACAAATGACGAACATTCTTCAACATTAATTCACCACATTTTTCTCATTCGCTAATTCGCTATTAATAGGCCTATCTCATAAAAATTACGCAGTCTACTGTATCTCAAGAAACATGACATTACCCCAACATTGGCTTAGCGTTGTTCCAGTGTACACATTTAAACAACATTGGAATCTCACTGAGAAAGGAGTACACATGAGAAGTTGACCCAATGCTGGTTTAATGTTGGTCCATCGTCTACGACGCTGGTCCAGCATTAAACCAGCATTAGTTCAACGTCTCGAGTTTGCTGAGATGAAAGTACTGTTTTCGAACCAATTATACTGACAAATTACTCCCGGGACACCTGTCAGCCGATAAGGCTAGTGTAAAGCAGCCTAATATATATGTAAAGATAAAAAACGTATCACCTTTGTCTTAAAGGTGGTATCTGCCACTTTTCAAAGTGGCATATACCATCTTTTAAGACCAAAGTGACGAGATGATCCGAGGTGATATACCCTCAGAGCAATGGTAATTCCGAGACACAAAATAAAATTCACACACGAAATGTGAGAAGACAAATAACATAACATTTCAAAAACGATCTATCGGCCCTCGTATTATGTGGGCCCCTAGATAAAACCAATTACTTGGCAATGTAGATGGATAGATAGATTTATTAACGACGGGTGTAGACTTATGCGTCATTAAAAATAAACAATGCATATAGGCTGCTATTCCAGTGCATAATATGATAAAATAGAAAATGGTGTAAATATAAGTACAAGTATTAAATGCTTTAAAATAATTTAAAGAACTGCACATGGTAGTGATATTATACAATCACATGGGTTACATCACACACACAGAGTCTGTAATTACGGACTAGCTAGAATTTGAACGAAGCGAGATCAATTGTCTGTTAGGATGTGCAAGATACATGTAAGCAGAAAAACATGTATTTCTAATGTAAGATGTGACAGGGCAAGTTATCGTATGTATACAAGACGTGGGCCAATCAGCCAATTGATTGTCCTTCTACAAATTGCAGGTGTAGAATTATTTTGAAAGACAGAAGTGCGACCCTGAAACCATGTTCTAGACTGAAACAATTTGTATTTGGTGGTTGCCGATGAAATGTAGGCCTCTATCGGTATCAGCTGATCAGGTCGCACCAAACGGATTCAAACGGATTCATCGCCTTACATGTAGGCCCATACCGTTACTCACTTTAATTTCCAATCTTGGCACACTTTATTGCCATGTCTGCCTGCCTGCCTGCATTTGCCGCAAAAACCTAGCCTTTTCTATGAGTGACCTCCTAAAATAGCTGAAAGTAGGGATATAGGTCCTGCAATAATAATACTGCCATAAATTCTGAGAAATGTATGAATCATATATTCGCAAGGCACATGGTGTTCCAGATGTTTGTATTTTGTCAGTGTTATGATCAACATCTAGTTCGCTGTGAACGCCTTCTCTGAAAACAATAAAAACAGCTGTCTATGTATCCGTAGTACTACACCGAGAGAGACCACGTGGGGGTCACGTGGTACGTTACGGCTGATAACATAACAAACTGGACTCAAGCAGAACGAGACTTTGACCCGATGCTGTTTTACTGTTGGGCCATTCTCTGCGACGCTGGCCCAACAGTTAATTAACATTGGGGTCAAGGTTTCAATTGTATGGAGCTAAAAGTTCCTGAGCACGGAGAAACTGTTGAGTAGGTTTGCTGGGTGCTTTCCTGTGACCCTGTACCTACAGGCAATTTACGATATTCAAACGCTTGCTGTTCATTTGAGTGCGATATGAGAAAATTCTCACACTCTGCGCAGTGATTTCCACTATGAGACGTATATCGATATCAGCCCATATCGCACTCTAGCTATAGTTGAACTACAATATATGCAGTTATATCATTATGTGACTTGATCGTGTGAGAAAATACAAACGTTGTTCATTTTTCGTGCGATATGGGAAAATACAGCACATGTCCAATGAATAAGGTGTTCGCCTAACGGCTCACACCTTATTCATTGGACGAGTGCTGTATTTTTCCATATCGCACTCAAATGAACACCGTTTGCATATCATATAGCACTAGTCCAAGCTATAATGTATGAGCACAAAAACAACTGGCCCGTCAGTCAGAGACTGCAAATCTCCGCCGGAATTAATGTAATACGGATCCTGGATCCCGACCTTTATCCGGATCATCCGCAAAATTTAATGGATTGATCCTGGCCAGAGACACACCTCTGCTAAAAGATTCATGTGAATCTGTTAATTATTTTTTCAGTAACCGTCGGAAGGACGGACGGACGGTCAGACAAACAAACGCGACCAAAAACATAACTTTCCTGGAGGAGGTAATAACACGATTAGTAGATGCAAGTAGCCTAACAGACCTTGTTTCTTCCCTATCCACTCGTAAAACTCAGTAATGTGGGGAGCCTCCGTGACCGAGAGGTAGCGTGCTCGGTCTCAGACCTCCAGGGTTTGAATTTCGGATCCAGTGTCTGGAGGGCAGTGTCATCTCACTCCTCTCACAATCTCTCAGGACGTTCTCCTGGCCCAATTTAGCCTGTATGTACACAAAAGTGGCCTAAAGCCCGATTCAGTTCATTTAATTTCATTTTATAACAGACCTTGTGTTCCGTTTCTTTGTTATTTTTAGAAATGAGAAACGCAGTACCGTGATCCCGTTGCGTGGTATTATATAGACCTAATATTAACAAGAGGGATGAAAATATTTATGTTGAAGTCACCTGCTATCCATATAATATCTCACAATATTAAATACAATGGGACCCATGCACAAGGTGATAATCCAACACGACTGCCTTGTAGTTCTTATGTTGGCCCGAGACACTCCTCTGGTAAAAGTTTCATGCAAATCCGTTTATTACTTTTCTGCTGACAGATACCCTAGAGATGAATCAGAATGAGAGATGACACTGGTGAATTCAAATCTGTGAGAACAACCCCCCCCCCCCCCCCCCCCCCTAAATCGACAGATACTTGCGGAGACCGCTGAAGATCTCATTACTAATGTTCACCTTAGCAATTAACTTATTCAGCGGTTTTTCTGAACGTTTTTCCGCAAATTTTTCACTCACGTGAAGTTCTGTTCCGCTGCTGCGACCAACAATTTCAAGTGCGTAAAAAATACTCATATATGTGTTTAATTCTAGACCAATATTTGCAAAGCATATCATTCCACAATAACCTTATTAGAAAAGATAAAATACGGTTACGAAAGGGTTAAATATGTCCGTATATATGCGTCCAGCAGGACAAGGGTCAGAGCTCCTGGCTGGCAAGACAAGACAATACAAGTAGTTTATTCTGGGGTTTAAAAAAAAAAAGTAGAATGCCAGGAGTACACTCAACTTTACATATAACACATTTTATTCTTATAAATTACATATAACTTTTATACATAATGCGATTAATATACATGTTGTTAATATTTTAGAACATGTTGTTAATATAGATGAAAAGTAAAATAATATTAATACATATTAATAATTCGAGGCATCATTTTTAACATAAATATATCCAATTTTAACGTATGCATGTTTTAGGTGCATCCAAACAAACACGATACGTCGAACCAACGCTGGCTCAATGTTGATCCACTATCAACGACGATAGCCCAACACCAAAACAGCACTGAACCAATGCATCAAGAAAATGTTTTTTTTTGTAATAACAACACACTATGAGATTGTTTTAGAATGTTCAATGTTGTCTGAAGTAAGAAACCAATTTCTACCCAAATATTGTCACCAACGACCGAACGTTTTAAAGTTTAAAAACGTTATGTCAAGTCAAAATCCAGATGTGATTAAAAAATTAATTCAATATTTAAAAGAAAATCTCAATATTTTTTATCTTTACATTTGATTGCTGCATGCTTACATTGTTTTTTTTCTGTTATTGTTTATAATATTTATAATAATTATAATAATTAAAAAAGTTCCTTATAGACAAACAGGGTCTTCAGCCAAACCTAGAAAATTTGTATGTATTTTTTATGATTGATTTTTATAGCCCATGATGTCTACTTTCAGAATCTTTCGGGTGGACTTTGATCATCCTTGAGCGTTTTAAAAAAAATGGGTAAAAAAAATAACAAAAAATCTGATAAAGTTTCAACATTTGACAAAAAACGAAATTCTCTATTTTTAGCCCATATCATGCACATATATACCATTTTCTCAACTTGTAGGAAGCCGACATGCGGCTCATTTCGTTCAAATGTGTCACATATAGGCTAAATTGGCCAGGAGAACTTCCTGAGGATGGTGAGATGAATGGGGTGACACTGCCCTCCAGACACAGGATTCGAAATTTGCGCCCTGGTGGTCTGAGGCAAAGCGCGCTACCTCTCGGTCACGGAGGCTCCCTACAATATTTAATCATATATATTGTAGCAGAAAGTACCATGGAAAATCAGAAGCACGTAAACATAGCTTATGTACAAATTGATATATGTTTCTATTGTGCAATAGCAAAATGATATAACATTTAGTATGAGGCCCGTCACTGGACTTTTTAAAAGGGGAGTTTGCCCGGCCACATGTGAATGTACTGCTAAGGGTGGTTCAGAACTTTTCAAAAATTTAACATGTGAAAAGGTATAATTACCAACGAACACCCCCGGTAACGGGCCTGAGTATTGCACTTAAAATACATATTGTAAACTGTATTTCGATAAATATCAATCACAATATGGATCATACATATTCAGCATTTATACTGGGAAAAAGAATCAGTTGACAAAGCAGCTCTGACAATTTCCCTAGGGAAATGACATTGGTTCAAACTCACGTGATTGCCTGGAGATTTTTTCTGTGGGATAAAAATTGTCCCTATTTATGCGTGAGTATTATTTATACATGTATAGATGATACTCCTGTTGTGGAAAATTATATTTCAAAGAATCTTTTGTGTGTCTTTCAGATTTTAGAACACTTGCCGTTCTCATCATACAAATATCAATCTTGCTGCACTGTTTATTTTCTGTATATACAGTTATGCACCAAGTGACATTTAGTCCCCAAGTAACACGAATACACCATCTCATCCATGATGCCAAGAAAGGCATCCGGGTCGCCGAATTGCCTCCCTTTAACCCTTCCAGCGCGGGGATCGTCTCCAGAGTCAGATTCTGACGTCTAAAGTCGATCCCCGCACTGAAAAATTAGGTATTCAAATGAAGCAGAAAGAGCTAACTAAGACATTTACGATGATATGATATTGGAAATAACATTTTGGTCTTCATGGTTTATACAAAAATATTTCAGCGTTGTAAGGGTTAACCCTTACAGCGCGGGGGATCGACTTTAGTCGTCAGAATCTGACGTCTGTAGACGTCAGATTCTGACGTCTACAGACGTCAGATTCTGACGACTAAAGTCGATCCCCCGCACTGTAAGAGTAAAAATATTTCTAATGGCCGTAGACCCATAACATAGGTATTCAAATGAATCAGAAAGAGCTAACTAGGCCATTTACGATGATTTCAAATTGAAAAAACCTTTCGGTCTTCATAGTTTATAAAAAAAATATTCCAGCGTTCTAGGGGTTAAATTATTTATGAAAACCTTGGAGGCCAGAGGGTTTTTTCGATTTGAAATCATCATAATCGTCTTGGTCAGAGTTAAAGTAATCAGGTTATTTTATTCACCTTGAGGTGAGAATTCAGGGAATAATTTGTCTGGTCTAGCAGAGCAGTTTTCGACTGAATTTTGGGCATATGCTGAAATGAAATTAAATGTAATGGGCATATGTACAGGATGCAACACAATAATATGGTGGTGTAGCAGTCTTTATCATGGAGAATAATAGCTTTGCACATTCGCGACTGCTTAACTGCCACATAATTTTTCTGGGACACATTATTCCATGGAATTTCGGCAGCAATTTACTGAAGGTAAAGCAAATGAGTTGTTAGGCTTCATCCCTTCTGCTGCAGAGTTGTTCAGGCCTAAATGAGTTGTGAGGCTTAACTGTTGATAAATGTTATTTATTTATTTTTTGCAGTCATTTAGAGCTCGAATTGCTGACGCAATTTCCAGCTTCAAATATTTAACGAAAAATACGTTGATTTTTTAATATAAAGACATCATTTCATCAATTTTAGTGCTATTTTATTTCGTTTGGAACAAAGGCCTTCTTAAAACCGTAAATAAATACAGAGTCTAGCAGCACACGAGTTAAGACTGAGAGGCCTTGCCTGGTACTATATCATGTATATGAGGAAGATGAGTTCACCACACTCGGTGTTTCTCATGCCAGGCTGTACTTGGCTGACACCTAGTGTGTGGATCTGGCGTTAGATAGCTGTAATTGAATCTGCGGAAAAAATGACCCGTGGGTTATAGGCCTACTATAGTATACAGTAAATCTAACATCAGAAAAAGTGACATTTTATATTTGTAGACATTGGATAAATATGTCCTCTCAGTTAGAGGAGTAGTAGTAGTGGATC